>JAIPRL010001763.1:0-73858 GCA_025469235.1 Pemphigus obesinymphae | reverse complement strand
TATTGATATTGAGAGTAAGATTAATACACTTTACCCACTCACAGAAAACGTCGAGATCGGATTGAAGTAAGTGACAATCAGAGGTAGAATTTATTTTAAGGAATAATTTTATATCATCTGCGAACATGAGGACTTTGACAAAAGATAGACAATGATTTAATGAGTTGATAAATATAATAAAAAGAAGGGGACTAAGGTGGCCACCTTGAGGAACGCCCGAAGGCGCAATGAAAATATCGGAGTGAACACCGTTGATGGAGACGAATTGCCTTCTAGAATTAAGATAGGATGAAATCCAAGAAAGAAGAGGGTTGCCGACACCAAGTTTATCAAGGACATCTATTAAAAGACCATGGTCAACAGAATCGAAAACTTTTTTGAAGTCCGTGAAGATGGCATCAACTTGGGAACCAGATTCAAGGGAGTCTAAAATGTAGGTGGAAAAAACTAAACTACTCGTTGTAGTAAATTTTCCTATTCTAGTAATCTTCATAATTAATAAAACTGTTTAATTAAAATCTAAATAATTTAAATCTTGAATTTGTAAAATGTATTATTTGTGCTAATCAGGGTTTAACATCGAAATGAAAAATAAAAGTATTGAAATAAGAAGATGTTTGTAAATCTTGGAACGAGAACCTTTATTTAAACGTTCTAAGAATCATAATCGAAATCATAGTAACAGCATCCCATAAAATTGATATATGATATATTATTTTTTCGACTATAAAAAGATCTATAATATGAAAAAATTTTAAATTAATACCTCATCAAATAATTGTATTTAAACACTATATTCACCGTATTAATAATAAAATCATTACGATTAAAATATTATCATTAATTTTAACTTTAAATATTGATATGTATACGTGATATCACTGTATGTCACATATGTTGACATTTTTTTTGCATCAGTTAATGAACTTTCTTTTATATATATATATATGTATATGCAGTAAAATAAAATCACAGAAAAATAGAAAAAAAACGAACTAAGTAAATTTAGAAGAAATAACCATGATGTCTTATTATTTTTTATAACTATAATAATATTTACACTATGAATAGAAATGTTTGATGAGTATTTAAAAACAGGGTTATTCGATAAAATTGAAACCACAGATTTTTTTATGTATGTTTTAAATCTTGAACTAAAAACAGAACACAGATATGAGTTTTCGTAAAAACAAAACAATGGAACTGCTAACACTATAAATTTTCAAGCCATGGTGTAAATCGATATAGTATTTTACCGTCATTTTGGAGCAAATTGTTTCAACAAAACTGAATTACTTTACATCATTGGTAATTTATCTATAAATTAATTTCTTGCCAAATATAATGTATCATATTACGCACGAAAATAGTGCTAACGGTCAGGATTCCAGTGCCAGGGATTGACGATACTGGCAAGTGGCGTAGGATGAAAACTTTCGACTAAACTCTCTCGTAAAACCAACTGTGTTAAACTTGTTGCGTTTATTTATTTTTAAATAGTATTTTTCATTATTTTCAAACACGTATAACTTTTAACGTACATTAAATGCACACGAAGTGATCTCACATTTATATCGAAACATGGATAAAAACTTTATATAGCACCGGTATAATTGAGAAAAAGCCGTATATATCTATAGCATACTAGATTCATTGTAAATAGTTTCACATTCAGTGTAATACTTAATATAAATTAAAATCATAGTTTTTGTTTAGGTATCTTATTTAATGTATTCAAAATAAAATCGATTATAAATACAGTTTTAATATTTTAATTTCAAATGTAATAACATGTACACTTCTATAAGAATCTTGTTGAATTTTAAATGATACTATAGCAATTGCGTATAACGTTATATACACTATAAAACTATCGTATTCCCTGAGTATTTATGATTATTGTATTACACCAGTCTCCGACCCCAATATTATATTGTTTGTATTATATTTCTTTACTTATTATTCATAACATAGATGTACATTATATTTCAAAATATATTGACCCAAAATATTCCAGAAATATAAAATACAAAACTATGTTATATCATCATTTGTATTTACATTTTAATAATAATATCGAGAATAATATATAATTTATATCGTATCGCCGTACTAAAATATCACATATACAAACCTTTAGGGAAATATAAAAGTATAATGATAATTCTATATTCTATAAATATAATTCGATTTCAAATAGCATTTGACTACCGAATAAGTCTGAAAAACAAAATCCGATAGTCACATCGGTTGAATTTTCATTATCTGTTTTAAAGTAATTGTAATACAGTGAAACCTCTCCAAACGAACAACCTCCATTAGCGAATGAATTTTTAGGAACGGAAACATTTTCACTATTTTTTAATGGGAAACCCTTCGAATATCAAACTCTGAATAGCGAACACCTATTATTACTTATTATTAAAAATAATGTTAAAACAACGACAGCAAAACGCGTTCATATTAGGTTTAACGATAATGAACTCGTTCAACAAATTCGTTATCGAACGATAAGATAAGATTACGACGACTAACGACGATTATATATTTAATATGGGCTTGGCTCAAAGTACAGTATAAGTAAGTAAATAAATATGTAACAGTAAGTCAGCAGAAGTGAAACGGAACGAGGGACTTATAATAGTGAAAGAACAAAGGGTAGACATTAGTAAGGCGTATCACGTGGTTAATTGGATTATTCGAACTGAAATTAGTGGTATGCGTAGGAGTAGTAAAGGTGGTGGTAGAGAGGGTCAGACTTGAAGGAACTTAAATGTTGATGTTAAATCCTTTTAAAACCTTATTACACTGTTACCATCCCCACTGAGGGTATAACAGTTTTATTTTTTTTCTTCTCATTCGCCTTCTCTGTTGACTATTTATAGTCCATCCTAGTCCTATACTTCCACTTAAATTTATCTCCCATATATTTTTTACTCACCCCCACCTTAATTATATCACTCAGTATCATATCCCCTCACCGGTTTTTCAGTCTTATGCTATGTATGAAAATATTTTAACTATGGAACTTTTTCAAGATACATTTTTTAAATTTTAATTACAAATAGGTAACGAATTAATGGTTATAAATTATAACTAATGGTTGATACCATTTAACCAAATATATTATATAACTTCTTAAATGTTAAGTTTACATTTTATCTCATAAAACTATAAACATAAAGAGTTCAATTTGTATTTTGAAACGGCGCACTATTAATAAATGCGACCACCAGAAAAATTAGAACTGTTGTTGCTTGTTCACGCGCAATTGTCTTATATTTTAAATAATATACAAAAATAATGATAATTACGCAGAGTTAGCAGATAGGTTTAATGCTTGGTCATTCAATCATTACACGTTCTCCGCTATGGCATTGGGTTAAACAACAAATAAGTTTAAAATAATTGGAAGTAGTTATATCAGAGTCATACAGAAATGTATTTCCGACTCCTGTCCGCTCAAACAAATGGCGTGGAGCTCAGGAAGTAGCCGGGAAGGCGATTGCTCAATCAATCATGTCAAAGATGTGTCAATGGGTAGCTTGAAAAAGACGGAGTGTTACTCTAATCTGACAATGGTCTCCCGTCGTTGTGCTGGTTGGGATGACTCATGCTAGTGTCCCTCGAATACTGGTTCCGGTGGCTTTCTAAACCGGCTGGCAATCGTAGGTTCTGTTCGTCGTTGTCGGTCGGAGTTTCAGTACAATCGGCCTTCGGTTCGACTACAAGCTGATGCTTGGTGGTGTTATGGTTAGCAACAGTTTGGTTTTAGGAAGCAGTATTGGTGAGTTTCACTATTGGTTTCTGCGGTCTGTCATATGCTAGTTACATATAAATAGTTGGTCGGTTACTTGCTGGCTATTGGTTCTTTTGGTATTTTTCTTTTCTTCGTACTTGAAGTGTATTTGAAGAAATTTTAAACACGGAAAGTAATGGCAAAAGTGTTGCTGTTTAGATTTGAATTGAAAGACGGCCATCTGGCCTACGAAAATATCCAGGCCATAAGTCTTTACTAGTTGTATAAATTTGTTAGCTTAGAAATTTTGGTTAAATTTTGGACCACGAAAATGGCCTAGGGTGGATTTTTCTTAAGTTATGTGCAAGCTCGGGGATTTCGAAATGGCCGAGTTTATGTAAATTTTTGTAGTAGGACAATAAAGCATTTGATTGTGAGCCCCGTACTTATGTGGTTTGCCGTATTATATATTATTCATTATTTTTCTCACAGAAAACGCGCGGAACAGAAAATGATAGTGATTATTAGTATATCAGTGGAATTTACATAATAAATTGTAATGATATAGTATATTTAGATTTCTAAAAGACTATTGTAATTTAAATATCACCTGTTTTTCATTTTCTATATCATATCCGATATATTTCTTATCTTTGAACCCTAAAAATCGGTGTAGTTTACATAATATATTCTATTTAAATTAACTAACCTCAGATAGTATTTACCATGAACTTACCCATGTTCGAATTCATATTCACATATTTGTCTTGCACCTATATATAAGTGAACGTTTATATTATGGCAATCACGAAAGCGATAAAACTTCATATGCGTATGTGTAAACGATTTCAACGCTGCCAATGTATACACTCTATACAACGATGAATTTTGATACATTATATGGACATAATAAATATTTTGTATTGGTTATACATTGTGCATAAGAGATGGTAAATATTACAAACCAATATATCAATGTGTATAATGTAATATATATGATATATGATCGAAACATATTACAAAGTAAAATCAAAACATTGTCTGTGGAGTCCTATACGAGAATTATACCATCTAAAGGGATTATCAAACATCCTATGATGTAAACGGTACAAACAATGAGTCTAATAAGAATATCCTTTAGGATAGATATCTCTACGTACATACGTATAAGGATTGCTTTTGTGATAATTAGTTCTCTGTCGGGAGAAAATGTGAATTACAAATGATAAAATTCGATGGATTTATAATCTAAATTAACCTTTATGGCCAATGTGGGCGTATGAAGTTTATGCGTATATTGTTTGGGTTACTTGGAGATTAGAGTGTGTGTATATGGTAAATTGGAATATAATAACGTTATTCACGGATGTTAAATACTATACAAAGAGTTCATATATAGATATCATAAAGTTAGGTTTGGTTAAGATTTCATTCGCAGCACGTTTGTACTGAACAAAATCTGCAAACAGTCCGACATAATCAACCAAACACGTTTATTCGATATTTTAAATTGAAATATTATATTTGTCTATATTATATTGTATTCGATCATAATTAGAAAAATCTCAATTTAACAAGAAATAAAACTTCTACACTACCTAATTTATGTACATTGTTTTCTTTAGCTTAAACTATATTCTTAGCATACAACTGTCTATCTCTGATACGATTAAATATCAATTATTTCAGTACCTATTAAAAATTCGCTAAACACTACTCTTGACAATATTATAGAATATAGATTGTGCGTATATTTGATAAAAAAAATATGTTGAAATTAGCCAAATTTTGGGCTTTGTAAATTTAATTTTATGAAACTCATATTAAGAAACGTGGTACCTACATTTTCTGTCTCCATATAACCAACTGATAATACACGAAATTAATGTTAAGCATTCTTATCAAAACTTTTATACTTTATACTTTCTTATATTACAGTAAATTTACCTATATCCAAATTTGTAGATGATATTATTATCTATAGACATATTATCTATGAGATTTAAGTAATTATAATAATAATAATAATATATACATATTAATAATAAATAGAGATTAGCTTAATTTATATGCCCTATCAATACTTAAATATGCAAAAAAACATTTAAAATTTGCACTCAAAATATTATTTCCGATAAATTTATAGCAATGTTCAAGATCTTCATGAATCCATTGAATATTTTTTAAATCTTATTTTAGTATTAATTTAATAATAATTCATCTGAAATTAAGATATATCTTTTTATGTGTTAATAAAATTAGATTGGATTTGATTGGATCGGACTTTAATTGGTGATTTTCCATTTCTCTTAAAATGTAGTTTTGTAAGCTGTCTAATATTTAAAGTATTTTTAGAAAGTTTTCTGAAGTATTTTAGGTTTTTAAGTATTCTTATAACGATTTTTCTTCATTTTAATTTTTAAATATGTATATTTTTATAAATCCAAATGTATTAACTTTATAGGAGTGGAACTTAGAGGGATACAATTGTAAAAGAAGGAAATTCTAACAAAGTATACTTCACAAAGTGTGCAGAAATGTTTTCAAAATCTTTATGACATCACTACATCGATCAGTATGTTAGAAATATAATTTTTAAGGTATAAATAACTATATTACACGATAATATGAGTTAGATAACATTAGAAAATCGACAGCACTGATTCCATCAACACTTTCGTGGCTAAGGGTCATACGAAATTTTAATATTGTAAATCGAAATTTGCGTATTTATAGATTTATTTTAATATTGAAAAAAATATGTAAAAACCAATATAAACATGAAAATTTTCCGAAAAACCTTAACTAAATATACATTTTGTAATACAATATCTATAATTTGTGCTAAAATATAAAATATACGGTTTAAATTGTAAAATAAATCTACAAAAATATCAAAAAATAAAAGAATATGTACTAAAAAAATGTATATTGTTAATCCCATCATTCATGAAACGTAAATTATTCACACATCTCATAATCAATCAGAAAATAAAAACAAATTCATACCAATAATATTAACAATAACTTTAAAAACACCAAAAATTAATTTTTCATAATTCTATTATATTTGAGAGTTTGGTAATCCAGTTTGATTTACATTTAATATATTATAGTATACCAATATTTTATCATTAATTTTTATGACATTATTGCTTTCCTGTAATTTTTTTTTTTTAACATTATACATTTTACCTATACTTTCTATTATATTGAAATTAATTCTAGAACTCACCGGTCATATATGTTTAAGACTATTAATTGTTTAAAATTAAATATTACACTAAATTTTCTACAATATTTCAAATATTACATGACCATCTCTTAATTTAAAAATGCACTTATATCTGTTATAATATTATTATATCGAGTCTTTAAACCTACATAATATTTTCTTTCAAAAAATGTAAAAAAATACAGGATATTATCAATAAATACTTTGTTAATAAAAGTATAACGATATATAGACTATGTTATACAATAAATATCTTCGTTTTCGTCAACGATAGATTTATTATATTTTATAATATTGTACGTAAATAACTGGTCTTCGGTACCACTTCTCTAGAAAGAATTACGGTATATCGGTGTATATATATATATATATGTATGTATATTTATACTCTCCTATTTAATAATTGTTTTACAGAATAGAATATTATAAATGTATTTATTATTATTATTATTATTAAAAGCAAAACGGGCTAGTGCTCAATATATACAAATTTATTACAAAAATATAGAAATAAAATGTATATAAAAAGATATATATTATATTATGCATGTACGGTTAAAACGTTTATCATTTTTTGCCATGACCGCAATATTTGTTATTACCATCTAATACACATAATCAAAATGAGGGGGAAAAACGATTAACTGCACCGGGCAGTATCCCGTGTGAATAATTATAATAAAACATTTATCAGAGTTTATAAATTATTATGGTCGAATAATAAAAAACCACATTATTGAGTAATATTGATATGTTTAATTCTATTATATTTACTCGTATAATATTAATATCTAATGTTTTTGAAAAATAAAATAGTATATACCTCCTTTAAATTATTGAGTTTTTCGTGTATAATAAACAAAATAGTTAATATAAAATCAACATTTTATTATTATTATTATTAATGTTATTACAAGCACGTGGAACCAAAAATGATTTTCCAGGCGAATAATTGAATTAAACATTTTTCGCGTGTGTATAGGACAGAAATAATAATTTAAAAATAGTAAAATTCAAATTTTGTACTAAATTCTTAAAATAAAATTAGTCTACAGAAGACATATTATACCGGAAACCTTTGATGGCCAACTTGAATTTTTCGTTTTTCAATCATACAGAATGTCTTACAAAATGCTCGTAACACGGCCACACCACGCACGCATACTCTTTAAATGTGAAATGGAGTGTATGGTGTAGTTCTTTCCGACGAGAAATCCTGTTCCATTTTTCTAGACTAATCGTACTATTTTATTTGTACATTTTTATTATAATTTCGCCTATTTTTTCGCAATGGCGTTACCTGATTGTACTATGTATTTTTTATGTTTGTATCGCCTTCACTATTGTTAGATGAGTAAAAGCGTGATTTTTTTTATCGTACAAACCGAATAATAAATATAAAATTTCGTACCTACTAAACATTTAACCGTTTTAACCACACGGATCCGCGTCTTGATCGGCAACGAAAAACCAAAAAATAAAAATAAATTACATTTCGTCGACAATCCCGACAGCGGATCAAATTAATATCGACCGGCGAATTCCTCGGCATAATATCATAATTATGCGTTTTCTTACGATATGTCGGCAATATCGTATTATAATACGCGCACTTATAGAATGCGGTACGAACGGTACGAAGACGAAGGATCGATTTTGGCCGCCGCTATTAAGTCCTATTGTCCTGTCGCCGCAGACGCGCACACAGGAATACCACCTCCAGCCACCTAACCGTGGTGGACCGATCCTTCAGACACGCCTCGTGTCCCAGTCGTCTTCCCTTTCGTCGCTGTACACGAAAATATCGCCAGGATTAATTTCGCCCAATAAAAACGCCTACGCGTGCGGACGGCCGACGGTTGCCGAGGGACGGTCAACGTCCGCTTTTTTTGTCCGAAAACGACGACCAGGGCCCCGGACCTACGGTTGTCCCTCGGCCGGAGACGGTTCCCCCCCCCTCCCCCGGTCAAAACGGAGACGGACAAAAACGGACAAATATTACGCGACCACGTGTTTTAAACAACTACGGGTCACCTACTCGTCAAAACCGAAAACGCGTTTAGCACTCCACTACGTAATCGCCGGACTGACTAGTATTTCTCATAATATTTTCACCGTGTCTTCATAAACGGTGTTGCCGTCGTCTAATATTACGAAATTTAATCGCTTTTTTACATACCTGTAATTAATTTAATTTAAATCGTAAAATTTGAACAATAGATATTATTTTAACGTAAAATCGAATTCGTTCTTCATTCAGTCAAATGTTGAACTACGCTTTTTTCACATCTGTTAAATTATACCGGCTAATTATTCAACACCGTATAAATACGCCATGCACGTTGAGTTTCATCTTTCTCGTCACAACCTATGACACACACGATTACTATCATCTCATATCATGCGACATTATATTATTATCAAGTTATCATTCATAGTCAAAGATCAAAGGATACACTAAATAAATATTCAACCAAACCATCATTGAAACTCACACGTTGCGGTGGTGTAAAGTAACTTCTCTTGATGCTCAATATAGGTGGCATATGTACGTACAGTTTACTGCAAAATGTCATACTGAGTACATTTTGGTCATTAATGTACAGGACAGGCACGTAATTTAACCTCTTCCTGTCACCTCAGATTTTGTTAGTTAATTCAAATATATTCATTTTTAATCAGTTCCTATTATAATATGTAAATATTATAATTTATACATGTGAAATACCGTTTAGTGGTAAACTAAATAGATTTATTCATTTTTTTTTAATCGCTTATTGAAAAAATTAATATTTTCTCGGTTAATCAAATCTTGTTTTTTAACCTATATATTTTTTTAATTACTTTTAGATTCTGAGCAAATAGAGGAATATATTGGTTTTACGATGATATGTTTTTTTTAATTTTTCTCTGTGTACAAAATTTCTACCAGATGAAGTACTCCGAACTTTACACGGTTTATTATACTTTATTCGATTCCGGTAGAAAATTTTATCTAGTCAGTACTTTAAAAAAGTCATTTTTTGATTTTATTTAATTTTTTAAATTTTTCGATAAACGCGTAAAAAAACTATTAAAAAATTAGCATAAAAATTGGAAAACACGATTGTGGTGAATTTCCTTATAACTCCAAAAATATTGATGCTAGAGGCATGCTATTTTCACCACAAACGTATATAAGTAAAATATAAATGAATAAATGTAATTTTAATAATTGAACGACACAATAATTTTTAATAGTTATTTTTTTTTTTTGATAATACTTATTATTTTGGTATGAAATGTGTTCGAATTTCGGAGACCTATAAACTTTGAAATTTTACCAAAAACATATATACGTATATTATAATTAATATTGGTTTAAATGTTTACCTATTTTTGTGTTACAAATAGCAATTTTCAATTTGAAGTCATTTAATACATAATTATTATATATAATAAACTATTCTACTTTACTATAGTAATTCAATTTTTGGAATTTTTATTATTTTTTTAAATTTGTATTTTCGATCAAAAAAATAATGAGAAGTGAAAATTTGACGTTTAGACTTGGTTTTAAAGTTATATCAAATTTATAATTAATGATTTTATCAATTCATATATGAGGTAGGTATATTTTTTTATATATTACAATATGCGCCCTCCCCCCCTACTGACCGGTTTTTTAAATCTTATTTTGTAATTCTATGTAAAAAATATGATAATACTGAGGTGAAAACTTTTGATTTTATTGTTAATACTCTCTTATATCGTTTAATTTAGTAATATTATAGGTTAGGCTAAGATTAAATATATTTTGAAATATAATATTTATAAATATCATGAAAATAATCTGATCGAAAATCATGTTGGCAGGCCTCATAGGTCAAGTAATCAAAATATTATATTATGTTGAAATGGAATTAAATATATTATTGTTAAAAACTCCAGTGATTTAATGCTTTTGGTTGAAAAATAAATAGTAAAATTAATAATGAATATATTTATTTTTATTCTTCTGGTTATGGGTTTATGTTACAAAATAACTTATTTCGTAATTTACTACTGACAAATGTAGCTAATAATATATAGCAATTGTATTTGTGAAAAAGTAAAAATATTTAATATAAAAGTAAAATTATTTTTATAATTATTTTATTAAGTAGGAATTTGATATTATTTGAAAAAATGTACAAAGATAAATCTGCAATCCTCTGTCAATAACTGGAAATTTACGATGACAATTATTTTTCTTTAAGTACTTATTAGTATGTCTAAAGATATCACTTTAATATCTTGTTGTTAATATCGGATTTCCGTCTTTATACTTTTTGACCAAAATACCATTTATTCACATGACATTAAATGTAGTACGGTAAATAGAAGTTCTCATTATTCTAAAAATAATGGATTCAAATCTTTAGAACACAATAATCGTCAAAAAATAAATTTTTTAAAGTAAGAAATTGTTCTTATAACTATGAATTAAATTTATAACTACTGAAAATAATATAAATCAGAATATCATATTCAAAAATTATAAACAGAGTGCTCTACTGATATTCAATAAACTTCACTCTTAAATTTTATAACGAAAAATCGAAAATACCTTTTTAATATTTTGAATAATTTGCATACTAATATAATTAAAACATATTTAAATATATTTTCAAAACCTAGTGACAAAAAATAATCGTTTTGAAATAAGTTCTGTTCTGTCGGTTTCATACTGAAATAGATGTGACCTCACAACGTCATTATTAAACTTTAATATCTAACCTGAAAAACATGTTCGTGTAACCGCAGGTCTAATTAATTATATAAATATATATATTATAATTTTCCATATATAATATTCATATTCTTGTAGAATATTTTGCCAATAATTTGAAATTTATGTTAATTTGTGAAATGTGTTATACTGGTAGAATATATTATTAAATTTACCATTAGGTTATTAGTTTAATAATGTCTAATAAATACTGTTAAATCGTATATTTTATATTCAAAACTTTTGAACAAATTTCTATATATAACCATTTCGACTATATTATATTAATATTATAGGTATGTGAATCATACATTCACCGTTCAGAAATATAAAATAATGTTTTGGAAATTAATTATGATAATTACACTACTTTTAGCGCATTTAACAATAAACATTATACAATAAACAAATAACAATTTAAAGTTAATTAAATTAACTTGGTGTACAAATTTATGACTGTGCGTTTTATAGCACCTACAATACGTTTTTTTCTATCGTATACTAACTACTCTTAAAATACAATAAAGTATATTAACAAATACAGATAAAAATAAGAAAACATAACATTATTTTTTAACAACTTGTTATTGACGGTGAGTGCATTTTCCATTTTTCTCATCCACGAACAAAAACTATTCCATAAAAGTAATCTCATTTTATTTATGAACTCTGTTATTAAAAAAAGTAAAAATCAAAAATGAAATAAAAACAATTTTCTGCATTTTCAAAAGTCACGTAATAGTGTATATAGTGTTCATTTCGATGCTTCGTTTACCTAATTAAGACGTAAGAAAAATTATAATGTCCTATAAAGTAATTTTAAATTTCACTTTTAAAAAAATGAAATATTAGTTAATTATATTTCGCGAAAAAAATCACCTCTGAAAGGTGTTTTTTTTTTTTTTTTGTAATAGTTATATATTAAATTATTTTAGTAAAACCCATTTGGAGTAAAATAATTATAAAGATATTTTATGAAATAAAAAATTTTTATATTCTTAATATATCATCACTTTACTGTTGTTATAAAAATAAAAATACAAAATGAAACATACAAAGAAAATATTTAGTATAATATCATAATATTATTATTGTCATAGACACAGGCTGTTGATAATATTCATTCTTTCTTAGTTCTAGGTAATGCAAATTAATACTTAATCCGTTTCATAATTAATTACATGTTTTTGTATCACATTTTTTAACTATAGAGCATTTTATGTTATTATTTATATTGTAGAATATTTTTATTTCAAAATTTAGATATTTTATTAGATTAAACAAAATGTATAATCCATAATTATTCTCAATAATTTATTGTAATATTTTAACGAAAATATTATAACCCTGAAAGCATTGATATCTTCTAATGAATGCTATCATTTGTTCAGTGATATGTTATCACATACCTAATTGCTTTTTGTATGACAAAATCAAAAAGCATTCTTAAATATAATAATATCACAGAACAATGTAAATCACAATAGACACTCTCAGTTCTCAGGTCCCTTGAAAAATATCCATCATAATATGGAAAATGTAGCTTAGTTGTACGTACATTTTATGTCAAATTATGGTCCACTGTATGCCAGAAATTTGTTGATGACATGAATTAATAGTGTTATAAGATTGTTTAGAAACAATCAAATTATGCAGTTTTTGATATTGTATGAATGATGATACAATATTTTATACTAAGTAAAATAGGTATATTTTATATTTCTAATTTAGGTTTGAAAAGATGGCAACATAAGGCATATTTTTAACGTGACACTCCATTTTTTTTTTATTACCTCGCAGTTACTGTAACCGCTTCGTAAATATAGACATTTTAGTATATAGTTGGTAACTTTTATAAACTAAAATCATTAATATATATAAAATAACTAGTCTAAATGTTAAGCCAACGGGAGCTATAGCTTTTGCTGTGTTTTGTAGTTGCTAGATTAGTTACATTTATATGATATTTTCAAAAATTACTTATAAATGTATTTACAAATTAAGATATATTAAGTATTTGATAAAATATTTCCATTTTTCTCTGGAAATTTATGATCATGTTTTAAAATCTAAGCTCTTAAATTTATTTTCCAATACTTCTCACTGTGATAATGGTAACACTCCCAATTTATTCTATATATACCTATATATAACTTATATATTATTAATGTTTTTATAGGTTATTCAACTAATAACACTATTTGTCGTTTTACCTAATGTCCTCTATAATGCACGTACATTTAAGCAAATAAAACGGTATTTCGTGCAATAATATTAAATGTATTTTTTTATTATCTAATATTATGTTAATAAAATCCCTACTAATATACAAGAGTGTTTCTATTATTTTTACATTCGTATGTACTTTTTTTCATTCTATGCTTATAACAGTCATAGTACACTTGTATAAGAGGTCTTTAATAGACGAACCTGAACAAATCTAACATAATAAATAATAATTGTATTTTTTTTTAGGTGAAATGATGATCTGGTTTTCCGTGATTATCGCCACGGTTGGTTGGTACGTTGACTGTTACATTGAAGACTTGTGTCCAAATTGCAATCTCTATCAAGATTCCGCCGAAGTAAGTAGTGCACATAATACGATGAGTACATAACATTTGTTTTTAAATGGATTATCCGAAATAACTGAAAACCGCCGACTATTATTATCGGGGGTAGTTCTTTTTTTTTATGTGGTCAATATGAATGTCGCGGTTTTGGCCACGATTCAAGTACACGCATACACGGTCTGAGCGAAAAAGGCGTGGCACGAGCAATTGTGAGTACGAGGGATAGCCAGAAAGTAAAAATGTAGAATACTCGACAGGAGTTTCAGAAAGTGATGCACAAAACTAGGATATTTGGCAAATAAAATCGAGCGTTACTAGACCAAGACGACAGAAACGTCTCTTTAAACCTATTACGGGGAGAAAAAAAAAACTTGACAAAATGTTCAATAGGTAAACGCGTACATTTGTGCGAACCCCCGATTCCCAGATAAAACCCTGTATACTTTTCGTAAATTAAACGATTCGTTATGGCTGGAACACTAACTGTGAATATATATATATATATACATTTGACCATAATATGCTACGAAAATTGGATTGTAACGAAATCAGAAATACGTAAGAAGTAACGTCAGTTTAATGAAGTATTCAATTTCTAGATCTTAAAATTACCGTTTTATTATTTGAAAATCTCAAAATCTATCGTCTTTATAAATATACTAACACGAATGAATAACTTATTATATAAGTTGATTTCCTCATATATGTCAAATATGAATAATATAGATACAAATAATAAAAATATAAACAATACTATTTGACATATTTTTTAAAGTAATAAAATTGATTTTAGTCAATACGGTAATCGCTAAAAAAAACCATCCCCGATTGGATAGGGGTATATTTGTGTATAAATTATTTTATATTATATAATGTTTCTATCTATGTTTTAAATTTTGATTTTACAATGATATTTCTTAAATATGACCATTAAAATGCTTTCGAAAAAATTATAAATAACTGTAATTGGATATTTTAATTAAATAATACATAATTCAAAATTTAAAATTAATTAATCTTATTTTTATTTCCATGCTCATAAAGAAAAAAAACCGATTTATCTATATCACTATAGTATAGATAAAATTAAGTATTGTTTTCTTTATTTTTATTTAGATAAATTTTCGATGTATAATTAATATGTATTGAATAATATTAATTAATTATGATGATAACAATTAAGAAATTAAATATTTTAAAAAATAGAATTTTTATATTATGTTACCTCTTCGTTCTATAATAGGTAGATATTTTAAATTGCAAATTGCATAAAATCGTTATATAAACAAACTAGAATAGTATAAAATGTGTTCGGTGTTAAGTTAATATCATGATTTGCCATTGTAAACAATATCATACCATATAAACAGTGCATAAAAAGTTATTCATAACGTTTTAGTTATAACTTTAATAAATATATCTTTTAAATTCCATATTTGTCATTTTATTATGTCTACTAATGGTACTATATAATATATCACTGGTGAATATATTTCGCAAATTTTAATTATAGGTAGTAATAAATGATGTATTATAACTTTTCTTTGTTTTTTTTTTTTTTTTTTTTAAATACTTACCTACTAATATAATAATATATTTTATAATCAAGCTGTCAGTAGTTATCCTTTAAGTATTCTGAATTTAAACAAATTTACTTTTTAATTTTAATAAAATATAGTAATTTTCTTTTCTTTATTTTAACCCTTTCAATAATATGAGATTAATCACCCTAGTCTTCAATTTCTACTGAACTCGATCTCCCGACCTCCCGTATTTTATTTACTTACACTGGTCACTTTATAACATTCTCCATCACATCCAACCTTTTTTTTTTTTTTTTGTCTTCCTTTAACCTCCATTTTTTCTATATATAAAATACATCTATTATAGAAACAATATGAAGATTATTCTTATTTTTTGTAACTTAGAATTCATTTATATTCGATTATAATTTTGAATGACAAGCTGTGCAGTAAAATTTAGTTATTACCAGTCAACCACGTTTATTGTCTATCAAACACTAACTGAAATAAATTTAACGATAAATCCCGTTAAACGTTAAACAACATTTAAACAATAAATGTTTATATAACTAATAACGATAAACAAAATTATTAAATAACATTTGAAAATTAATATCAAAAAAAAAAATAAATAAACGAAAACGTTTAAATGTACAATAACGTAAAAATATTTTTATTAAACTTAAGCTCTGCATATACAATTATACATAACATAAAATTACATAGATATCTAATTACACTCGACCCATATTCCACGAGTATATACTTATTGAAGTATATCCTAGATAAACGTACATTATTTTAATCCATAATTTTACTATAAATTAATTGTGCTACATAAACTAAATTAGTTATATTTTTAAATATCCAATAAAAAATTTAATTATTATTTTTAATTATACTATATGTTAATAGATGGGTACATTATATACCAATAGCCATTAATTTATTTTCTAAAAATAGGCAACTTCATCATAATTTCAAAAAATTATATTATTTAGGAATATTAAAAAAGTTTTAGAAAAATAATTATTGCTATAACTATATAGATACAACCACATATTAATATTTTATCTACTTATAATTTTTTTGAATAAATGGATTATATATATATCTTATAGCAGAAAATATTATAAGGATATGAATAAAAAATAATATCCTCAACATTATACAAATATTATTACGAATAATAATTTATTATATATGTTGCCAAGTTGATAAATAAATTTTTTTTTATTATTATTGTAAAATTAACCATCTTGAAATTATATATAATATGATAATTAAAATAAATATACATTAAATAAATAAATTATACCTATTTATTTTTATAAAGTTGATTATTAACTTATCCGTATTTCAACTAATTAATTAATTAATAATGGATTAATCTAGAACTATATTTTGCGAAATAAGCAATTATTTAATTAAAAATTAAAGCATTATTATTTAAACGACCATTAGATAACTATACAATACATAATGTGTATAAATAATAAATATTAAAATATATATTTACATTTTTGGATTTGTACCTCCATTGAATTAGCCCCTATCTTTAGCCTAAGTTACTTGAACTAAGTCATACGGCTTGATGTATTTGAGTCAGCCCTATTACTTGCGAGTTGTCAAAATGTTGTTTAGCAGCTACATTGGTATGGAGCTCTAGTCTATGCGTATGTTTGTTGGCAAGCTTTTTAATTTCGTCATAGATAGATTACCATGGATGACATAATTCCTGTCGAATTGGTATGCTTCAAAAATGGTGTGAAGAGCAATATTTTGATGACATTGAATGATTTCGAATATTTGATTTATTGGCACAGCCCCATAGTTATATAACATAAGTCCAAATGGGTTTTATAATTGCTACGTATAGAAGAAATTTGTTTGTTTGAAAAAAATTTAATTTTCTCTAGCATGTGTTTTATATATATATATGTATATTATATTCACATGATTAAATTTATTATAATTGTAATAAATATATTATTATAGAATAATTAAAAATAAGATTAGTGAAATAAATACGTATAGAATAAAAACTTTGTATAATAATAATAATAATAATAATAATATTTGAATTTATTTAAAAATAAACATTAATAAATAATATTTATGTATCTATAATAGATAAACTAAAATAGTTAAGTGGATATTACAATTTCAATGATTAACCAAGAGGTGGTTCTATTTTAGTAGTATGCTAGTATACATTTGTTCTAATAGTTTATTTTTCTTTCCAAAAAATTAATGTTTAAATTTAAATATTTTTATGATAAATTATGATTGTATTGTACCTATTCATTGACTTTTTTTCATTAAAATATTAAACAAATATTGAATTGGAGTCGTAAACTAATACTTTCCAAATGTTAAATTACCTATTTTATACGTCGAACACGTATGGCCGATGACTACTAGCCGATGACTTGTTTCTGAATCTTAGGATATAAGAGTGGTTTATACACAGTCACACACATACACTGAAGCTTCGCTCAAAATCTATTTTTCGAATCAAATGATTTATCATTGCATTAAAATGCAAAACACTTATTAAGAGTATCCAATATTTTAATAAACCAAGTACATACACCAATACTAACACCCGACAAACAAAGTGTTTCCATTCCTACTAACCCAATTTTTTTTTCAATAAAACAAATTCGTTATGTCAAGAAAATTATAAGTAGTATAATTTTTTATTTTATTTTTTTTTTATACACACAACAAATGTATTCTACTGGTTATATTTAAATAAAAAAATGGATATTATATTGTTGTTTATAATCTATTAAGAAAATACACGTGTGTAAATAATTAGTTATTGTTGATCATATTATGAAATACGAAATGTGTTCTGTATACATTACAATAAAAACGAAAGACGTATGTGCATTGAAACCAACATCCAACCCACGGATGTAGCTAAATTGCCTACACGTTGCGCCACGTCTGAATAATAAAAATACACGTAAAATATGATATACCTACTCAAACATTATTGTTGAATATTCTAAAGAAGTTATAATTCATAAATATATAGTTAATATTTTAAGAATGGAAACAAATAATTCTAACCAGTTAGTGATAATTTATTCAAAATTCAAATATGTATACAAATTTTTCAAAATATATCTTAAAATATTATGATTATCAAACTATTTTTTATGCTTTAAATAAAATATGTCAAATTTATTACAGTTTTTTCAATATTATAAGATACCAAATTATATTTCCCTAATTTTTTAATTTAAAATTTCATAAATCCATTTTTAACAGAGTTTATTTTATAGTTTTTTCCATTATAACTTTAAATATAAGGAATAATTGCTAATATATATACATTTTTTTGCGATAATCTGACCAGTTACTCTATACTCATGACAACCATTATAGTTTCAATATATGTAGTGGGTATAAGAATTATCTGTGTACAACAAAGTTACCAACATCCTTTTTTTGAGGTTATGTAAAAAAAAAAATATTTAAATTATTAAATAATACTGATAATATAATATAGTTTACTGTCATCTATCTATGATGTTGTTCGATTTTAACCATACTGATGACACTGATATCAAATTTAATGTTGTTGAACCACTGGTCTGTTCCATATGGTGTAAACTAATTTAAAAGTTCATAGTTATAACCTGACAGGTTATAACTATGAACTTTTAACTGAAAATTCTTTGTATATAAATTAACTTAACTAAGCTTAGATATTTATATTCATTTAGTTTTCCATCTTTAACTATATATAATATGTACAATAATATACATTCATCCTGAAAATCAAACAGCATAATAAACGTATTTATATGTATTTTAGGTCATTCGATTTATTATTATTATATATTATTCCAAATATATTATAATCAATAAACATCTATACTTTTTGACTAATTCCATTTTATATTTATTGACTAGATTTTTGTTTGACTTATTGATTTACTTCAAATGCGAAATACTACAGAAACTTCAAGTAGGTACGTGACCTAATCAGACCTTTACATTATAAACAGTATTTGGACACTAAATGTATATTATTTCCATCTAAAATGACTAAACATTACGTAAAGTGCTTTTAATAGAGATTACTGGTAGGCATAGTACTAAATGCATAATAGCATTTGATGTTTGTATTCCATTTCCAATAACGATTCTAATGAAAACCTTTTTAACGCAAATAATTAAATCTTTTTAAATCAATTATTATACATTAAAGAAATTCTTACAAAATATAATATAATACAAGTATATATATAACGATTTATTGTTCATATTTATATCAAATGTTTATTGATTAAAAATAAATTTTATCCATTTTAAATTTAGGAAATGAATTAGTAAATGTAAATGACATGAATTATATAGAAATAAATAGTTTTTTTAGAAAACAATGAATCATGATTATATTGAAAACAACGGTACTCGGTTAAGCCCGATTATTTCAATTTCAATTTGAAAAATCTTTCCGTTTATCGACAATATGAAACTTTCTATTATAATAGACTGCTTTTTTTCCATAAATCTAGACCTACTAAAATACCCAAATAATACTAAACATTTTATATACCATCAACGACTACGATTATCGAAAATCGTAACATAATATATGTTTTAATCAGCGTATTTTTTAGGATTTTTTGTTTAAAAACTTTTATTTGACTCTAAAATATAATTATTAGGCACAATATTTAAAGAAAATCAATTACAACTTCGGTGATAGTATTTGTTTTATATATATATATATATATATGATGAAAATTGTAGATACAATGTTTGAAGTATTTTGGGTTTCTCTATTTTAAATTGAACATTTTCACAGTAGTAATTCTAACGATCTGGGACAAAAGTTCTAATTTAAGACAAACTTTTCATGGGAAAAATCCAATTGAAAAAAAAAAATTTCAAAAACTATGTACAATATATCTTAAAGATCTTTTATTTTAATAAACTAAGAAACATAAATATTAATTGATTTAAAAAATTTAATAAGATTATAAAAGTAAAAGTAAATATATATAATGTTATTTTTATATTTATGTATATTTTATGACCTATCAAATATGGTTTTATATGCAGCCCATAAAAAATTTAAAATATCTTATATAGTTGTGTGTTCTCACATACCAAAGATTTTTATGGTATATATGATGATCAAAAGACATGGATGTCAAGGAATCCAAAAAAAAAAAATTTTTGAAATTCAAGGAGAAACTAATCCAGATAATCCGGACAAAACTCCTTTGGGGTTGTGTTTATACACCAAAAGAGAGGATTGTTGTACTGACTATATATAAAAGTGGTACCAACAAAAATACTAACAACAACAACAACAACACAATGGTATGATTACGGTAAACAATATTAGCCCAAGTCAAACAACCGTGGAGACAACGACATGTTGTTATCTTCATCACAGATAAGATATCTGGATAAAATACAAATATATATTTTATAATACACATTTTTTATTCAATAATAATAAAATCAAAGGAAATATAGGTAACACCGTTATATAATATGCTGTGTTTCCAACAAATCGTTTAGCATTTGAAAAAAGTACTTAGCCTGAAGCTTAAAACTTTTATTATATAAGAATATGAATATCTAAAGACATTTTTGCAACTAGATGTCATAAAAAGCCAATGTCTTATTTTAAATCGTGTAAAAGTTATTTTTCAAAATTTATTTTATAACATTTATTACATCGTTATATACAAAATATATCATAATAAATATTATGGATTTGTAATACTTACATTTTAAACGTTAAACCTAAGCATTACTCTATAACAAACTCTATTCTGTACACTTTTCAAGATTTTCACAATAATTAGAACTTAAAATGTTATTAATTTCAAGATATCAATAATATATTTTTTTGCTTTATTTTTACCATTTTATTTTTATTTTTTTTTATTATCCACTATCAAATCCAACATATACTGTGAGTTTTACTTTTTAATGATAAAATATAAATATATATATGTATATAATTTATATAAATTATATTTTATGACATCAATACATAGTATAGTATAGATACATAATAAGATACATATTAAGTGAAAATGTCAAATATCATTAGTTTTTAAAGAACGAAGAAATAATCATTTTAACCGGTTTTTTTCAAAACTTTTTTCGGTACTCATTGCAAAATGTTTTGCCTCGTATAATGTGCTAACGAAAAATGGTTGCAATATTAACACGATTAGATCAAATATTTTAGTTGAAAATTTTTTCATAAAAAAAATATTTAATTAATATAGTACATAAATATTTTTTTAGAAAAAGATTCCCCGCTTCACTAAATAAGTTTAGTAAATATATCCATATTCAACGTAATTAAAATATAAATATATATATATATAATAAATAAATAAAAATACAAAACGTTACAAATCTTTTCAATAAATACTTTAGAAAGTGAGCATTTAAAATTATATCATCACATTACCTTGTAAATCATTTTTATCTTATGACGACAGATATATAATTTTATTAATTTCACTTATTTTTTAAATAAATTTTCTAATAATCCAATATTTTTCTGATGTCTATTAATATCCTTTAACTTTTCTCCGTGAGAATAATACAAATCAATAATTTCTAAATTCACGTACAGTTTTCCTCTGAATCCAATTATAGAAATATAATATAGATTAACAATTGTAACTCTTAAAAATATATTGAACTATAATATTAAAAAATCTATTCCGGGTTTTTTTTTTAATTAAATATTTTATAAAATATATTATTGTATGAAGAATATATATGAAATTTATTGACTCATATTGAGAACTAGTGTATATAATAAGTTTGGAGCTCATTAAAACTAATCGAGCACAAAGGATTGGAATTCTGCGACTTGGTTTAATGTTATTCTTTCTCACGACGAAAGACGTTCCTTTATTGTTATTATTATTTAAACCTCTCACTAATCGTATTTACCAATTTCCATAAGATGCTATAATCGCTCCGTGCCGGCCACAAAAATATTTCAATACGCGAGCAAAGTATTACGCGTAAAATAAATTATGTGTACGTCATACGATATGTTTCTGGACAATATATTACAATATTACGAATACACAGATAAGAAAATATTTAAAACCCGTGAATAAAAATTTTCGGCACGATGCGTATAATGAAATGATGAAAATACTGATAAAAATTCGGTAGTTTTGTACTTTAAATATTATTTCAAACATTAGTATTAATTATTATTATTCGCGCTATCACAATGGTCATCGTAAGATTTTCGTGAGAGAATTTTATCATAATATCACTCTGTGAAAACTTATGCTCGTATAAATCTCATTCAAAATTCTACTAGATTTTTTTCTTACAAACCTGTAAATTTAAACTCATAATATGTAATAATTTTAGAATACGGAAAAATAGATAAATTTTATATTATACTCAAGTTTTCGGACTGAAAAAAAATTGTCTCATAACCGATGAAAGGAGAACGTGCTAAAAAATAAAAATAACGCCATATAGGTAGGTATATATATTGTTTGATACAAAATATAAAATAAAATGTATTATGAATACTCCACTGAGTAAGCTCAAAAATATACATCAGGAACCCGAAAAAATCTTAACGTTTTTTAACACGAATTCCAAAAGATAAAATAGTGAATGATAAATACTAAAATGATTTCAATAACGATTTGCAAAAATACATTTAAAAAGTTAAATAGTAATAAATTTATAAAGTTATACAACTAGTATAGATTATTTTTTAATATATTATAAAATTTATTGATCTGAAAAAATTTTACACAATTTTTAAATCCGAAAAGAATGAATAGGTACGTTTTTTAAACCGAAAATCAGAACTTGCAAAAAATAAATACCTGCTTTAAACTCGAAATCTAAAAAACTCGTTTTTACCTTTGGTTTTTATTGTAAATTTGCATAAAATCAAATAGCAATTCTCATTAATAAGAGTAGAAATAATATGTTAGTTTTAATCAGTGGTCTTAAATCCAAAATTAATCAATATATATATTTCATTCTTACAAATTAAATTAGAAAACAAATTTAAAACGATTATTACTCAGTATATTTTAAGTTTAAAACCATGATATAACATCATTTATAAAGAATACGTCTCCTATCTTTATTTTGTATCAGTATGAACAAGTTAATAATGACTAGATTGTGTTATAATATATTGTGTTATTGAACTTTTTCACATTTTGTTTAGATAGAATGAATTTACTGACTAAAAATTAAATAAAAAATTAAGAGAATAACCCGCTTTAAATTTAAAAGTCATTATATGATATTTAAAATGCTGAATAAAATTGATAACCATCTCGCCGTTCATTTCAGAATCGACGACTATTAGTATCCGATCTAGGATCTGGAGGGGATATAGGAATTAACCCTACATAGGAATATATTATAGAAAAATTATATTTTAACTATTAAAATCTTTTAGTTATTTTAATTATGATGCACCTCTCCACTTCTTACCTAAAAAGTCCCTATGACCGATTTTAAAAAGATAGGAAGAATAGCATTTCTAATATTAATTTAATTTTGAATACATGTGGACAAGGTTTTATACCCTTCATAATAATAATTAATTTTTATATGGTATTTTTTATTTTCTATTACTATTTACTTTTTTCAAAGTATTGTTAAAGTAATATATATATATTTATAAATATAATCTATAATCTCAAAATAATTAAAATCATTGTTTTTTTATCAATTAACTCTTGACTGAAGGCTATCGTTTATTAATTGACTTAACTTATTTCAGTTCTTTTTTAATTTAAATTATTCATCTTTACAATACTCATATATTCAAGATGTATAGTTATATTATTTATTGACGTTAGACATAATGGATTAAAAAAATAACATATTTAGTAATATTCAAAAAAAAAAAATTGCAAATATCTAAACTTCTAAAAATTACGCAATTTAAATAGAAATATTCCTACTAAATAACTTTTTTGAACCCATTAGAAATTTTCACCATTTATATTTTTAAAACAGCTCTCTGCAGAACTCGATTATTTATATTCTACTTATGCCGATGAAATTATAATTTTGATATATACATCGAATCTTATATTTTATCTGAACATATCACAATCTACCTGTGTCAACTATAAATCATTAACTTACTTACTTTGGAGTGTAATATACATCATAATATATTATGTAAAATGTATACAAAACGTAAAATATACTATTGAAGCACAAAAAGTTAATATTAATATACAAATGTTGTTTCCAAGATTTTTGCAAATTTCAATTAAATTAATTTTATTTTGTATTGCACAATAGTTTAAAACAATATTTCATGACAATATAGCTATACAGTAGCTAGTCTATGAATTTATCGGGCATTTGAGTCAATATATTTTCCTTTTTTTACAATTTAATAAATTCGTTAATATTTTTCTCAGACTTCTACATTTATTGTTACAAATATCCGGAACAATGTTTAGTAAATTTAATTTAATGAAGTAGACAATTGTATTTCTTACAATATTCACACATATAAAAGAATATATTCAATAAACGAGAAAATACGAATACAGACAATTTGTATTTGCTTCAATTTAACGGTCTACATATATATTTACACATAAAAAAAATACAAAAACATCATATAAACGAGTTAGACGTATAAAATTATTTTTAAAAAGACATCCGTACAGTAGTGTATATTTTTATTCGTATTCTGAGTGAATTTCAATTTAGTGCCACGATGAATAATAATAATCACAATATTTTTATATCATTTGAAATATTTAATATATTTTTTATATTCAACATATACCAAATACAGGGAACTAATAAAAATAATTTTTTTGATAAATTGCTTGATGAAAAAATAGGCTTTAAAATTCTCAAGGTTTAATTTTCAAAAATATTACTTGTTTCCACAATTATAGCTTATTAGATATACCATATGTTGACAATTGGATGATACCTAATGCATTTATTTCACAAAACTTTCCAAAAAAGCCCGAGCATCTGAATTTCCACTATAACCACATTGTTCCTTCGGGATATTTATAATCATCTAGGGACACAAAAGGTCATAGAGTTAATGTTTTACGCGAATTTAATTATTTTCGAAAGGTCCTCTATACTTTACCACATTCTACTCAACTCTACTATCATTTTATCTTTTTCATTATATTTCTCTCTTTAAAATTCTCTTTCTGTAACAATATACATATTTTTCACTGAAAATTGTTGCTAAAAATCGTTTGCTGTGTATATAATATTTCTATTAAATTATTTTAATTTTATAATCCCGATGGTTTTCTACACATCGATGCATACAAATTAAATTTTATTGCAACATTTTCACAATTTTATTCAATATGAGCTCCTAATAATTATTATATTCTAATTATAGATCCTAATAAAGAACCTGTAATTAGCATATAAAAATTTTTCTTTGTTTGAATTACATTTAAAAAAATGTTTTGTTATATAACTATGGAATACTCGAAAGATAAGCTAAATACCATAGGACCTATTGTTTGCAAGATTCAACATAACTCGAATCTTTTCATTTTATGGTCAATGGTGTACATGAATTAGATTTCCTACAAGTACACAAATATTTATGGAAAAAAAATATTATAGTATTATATTATTACATTAAAATTATTATTCTTCACTCATACATTTTAGAACATTAGAAAAAAAAAAAACAGTAAAAATCACGTTTAAGTGATTGTAAACACCCTTTTTTGGTAGGACATATTCGAAAATGAAAGGATATAAATAATAATAACGGTAATTATAATATTTTTATTTTTCAGGTTGTTAATAATTAAAGTATAATATAATATCATTAATTATATATTTTATTTTGCCACACAATATACGCAATTAAAATACGTGCTCAAAGCGGATTATTTTTTCTGGCTAATCCGCGTGGAATTTGAATGGGATAATATTAGATTTCAGTATCCAACCCTAAATCAAAAGTGACAGCTTACGTGTCCAGTATTCTCGACGTAATAGTATTCGGCCCACGGTTTACATAGGAAATGACATTTTCCGCGTCCTAATAAGGTTGTCACTATAAATTAAATATGCATTGTTGATAATAATATTATAGTCAATGATTGTAAAATTGTGACGAAAGTGTAGACGTTGTAACTCAATAATACTATACAAACGAAAAAATTTTAATGGCAAAACTAAATTTAGTATTTTTTTACATGCTAACAAAGAAAGGTCAAAAATTATTATGTTATTTTCTAAGTAGAATCCGCATTGTTGATAACCGAAAGATCTACAAAAATGTATTTTAAAAACACTTGTATGATATCAAGACGTACTAATTTCACACTTTTGAAATAATCGATAGTCGAGAAATATTAGGTATAATGATATCTGATATCGGCAATTCCTGTTTTTTGTATAAATACAATGGTACTTTGATAAGTCGATATCCTTGATAAGTCGATATAAATGCCATACTCTTGCGAAAACATAGATTACTCAAAAATTCCATATTCCAAATATAGACGAATAATTACAATTACTTATTGTTGGATTTTTAATCATTTGTCTAATCGACTTGTGCGTGCCAATAATTTAACCTGATCGCGTTTTTGTCGCTGTTTCTGGTAATCTGATAGGCGACGAAATAACTGACTCCGTTCGTGGCACTGCAGGTGTTGATGACGTCGAAGAAGAATCATCTGAGCCAGTACCTTATGTTTCAGTAAATAAAGTAAAGCTGTACTCACATTACTTAGGATATTCACTAAACAATCTAGTAATGTGAACGACAGAGTAAATGTGGTAGAAAATCCTATTGATAATAGTATGTGCAAGAACAAAATCCAAAGTAAGATATCTTATTATTTTTCGTAAAATTGTAAAATTGTAAAACTATATATTATTATTATAATAATTATAATACACACTGTAATTTATATTTATGTATTACTAAAAAACGATAATAAATTTTAAAACTCTTTAAGTCGATTTTTTTTCCCTAAAACTTTGGTAACTCGAAAACCTTACTAAGTAAAAAATCTCATCAAACCTATACTGTATATATAAATATACATTTTGTTCATCTGTATATATATATATATATATATATATATATATAATAAACTCATCATATTTTCTCAATATTACTAAAAATTATTTAAGTGACATTAAATTAGAAAGAATAAATAACTATATTTTAAAAGGTTTTTATATATTTTTATAATTATTTAATATTTCAAAAACACAATTTTCAGTATTTTCAAAATACCAGTTCCATGATTCAAAACCCTTCAAAAGGACCATTTACTTTACTTAGAATTAGTCAATCATTAAAAATTAATATTTCTATTTACACAGAACATGCCATTTTAAAAATGATATGAAAATTGTATTATTTAAAAAAATATTTCGGGTAAATATATTTTTTTTAATTTATCCACTTATACAGATTCTCAGGGTCATTTAGAAGGACATCTCTAAGGGTATTTTTTTAAATTTAGCTAAGTATAGCAGAATCATAAGTATATATTTGATGTATTTTTGGGGAAAAAATTTTAATATATATATATATATACATAATATATATATAATTTTAAAAGGATGTGAAGTTTTTAAAATTTATAGCAAAAAATTTCTGTTTAAATTGCTGAATACTCACCTTACGATACACTAAAAAAAGTAACTGACATCAACGGAATAATTTCCAAGAAATAATAATCTGGCTTATTATCGTAGACCAGTTATTTATGTTACAATAAATAGAACTACTGCTATTACTATTACTATTATATTTATTATTGTAAATGAAAAGATTATAAATTATGAATAGAAAAGATGTTTTCATTCGCTATAATTTACAATAATTTAATGGAATCAATTATCTAATCGATA
This sequence comes from Pemphigus obesinymphae, assembly GCA_025469235.1. Classification (NCBI taxonomy): domain Eukaryota; kingdom Metazoa; phylum Arthropoda; class Insecta; order Hemiptera; family Aphididae; genus Pemphigus; species Pemphigus obesinymphae. The sequence continues at coordinate 45,135 of JAIPRL010001763.1, read as the reverse complement.
TGTGTAACGCGATCCTAAGGAATTTGACGGTTTCACCACGGCATGTTTAGCCTAATAACCACACTATAAATTATTTAGATTGGATGTATTTTTCAAAATATTTTAATTAGTAAACACCATCGATCAAAACTTGAAATTAATAAAAAATTATTTTTAGGTCATTTTGGTAGGTATTTACATTGGTCTTATATTCAAAATTCATCAAAATACAGTAGACAATTTTTCAAAAAAAATTATGTATTTTTATTATTTTATTTTTTATTAAATAATAAATGACTATAACTTTTGATTATAAATTTTGTGTTTGAGACTATATGATTTGAACACAAAAATTGCTCCTATTAATTTTGAAGACAGATAACCAATTAACTTATAAAAATTAAGATCGACGGACATGACGTTGACTAGAGTACCACGGTGAAATATTTGGTAGTCGCACTGAATGGAAAACCCATTTTTATAACACAATGCTGCAACAAAAAACATGACTCGATGAAGCAGAGCAGCTTTCTATTCCATCCTGAACTATCCCAAGACAATTAAAATTTTTCCTACCTTTATTATGTATCAAAAAACGATGTTTTCTTTGACTTTTTTTTTTTTTGAAAAATTTGAAAACAATTTAATTTTTAAAAATTATTTATATTTTAATTTTCTCTAAGCAACAAAAAAATCTCCAATCAGTTCGAAGTCATCCTGTCAAAAATATTTTGATATTCTTTCAACGAATACACTATGTACTCATATAACATATTTATATGTACATATATTATTACAAGTTAAGTTATAGGTACCTACGTAAAATAAAATGACGAATAGGGTGTAAAAGCATTTCGCTCGTTGAATGAGATATTAACAGTAAAAACATTAAAATAAAAAGCAATGATAAATTATTGCATCCTATAAAACGATTCTTGAGTGGAAGTCGGTGTAATATATATTGTTGAAAAGTAACTATACTCGAAATTGTTAAAAAACAAATTTTTCAATTTTAAAATGTTATGATGTCATCATAATATAAAGGTATTATTTTAGTATTGTACATTAACCATAACAACTTTATTTGTTATTTTATAAAATTTAGTTTTTCTTCATAATATAAAAAACTGAGGAAAAATCAAAACAAAACCTCTGGAAAGTATCATCTAGGAAATATTATTTTTCAATAAAGCTTGACTTGACTCTTTCTACCGAATAATTCACCAGAATAAACAAATATAATATAAAATTAACATCATTTTAAAACCAAAAGTATAAAATTAAAATTATTTACCTATTTAGTTTCCTGTGTTATTGAAATACATTTTTATGTTGAAATATATGAAAAAATGATCGACACTACAATAATCATAATTTATTATACACTATAAATTACTAAAGGCCTCACTACACTGCGGTTTTTTACTGCAGTTTATTATTTGTTTTATATTTAAAGACCAAATAACTCGAACATTTTTAGATTTTTTGTGTGAAAAATAAGTTATTTATAATATGTTATGCAAATTTAAAATTTAATTTTAGGTCGATAAAATATCTAATATAATTATAATATTTATTTTAAATTTAAACCGTACTTGTAATATAAGACAATTTTATTTTATTTTTTTTTGTTTTTTTACTATGAACATACAAGGTTTTGCTGGACATGTTAATTTTTATTAATAAAAACGTTTGATTTTATAAAAACTTGAATTTATAAAAGATAATAATAATCAAAATGTATTAATTGTATGTATTATTTTTGTAAAAAATTTAAATATTTAAAAATTGATAAAAGTTTTTAATCATAGATTATCTCAAAAAGTAAATGTTTAAAATTTCCTACATTGATTTTAATAAAAATAACCCATCCGGAATAAGTTATTATATATGTCCACTTAATATTTAGATCACGATAAAATATTTATTGTACCTTCTATTTATTTAAGAGGATACAGTTACTTGTTACATGTGTGCACTAAAAGTCCATTATGATTAAAACACAATATTTAGAGTACCAAAAATTATGTTTATAATAGAATTTGGCTTATAATATTTGACTGAATGCAAAATACAACCCAAATTTACCTAATGAGCCCATAAAACGACTTTGAAAAAAATTGGACCTATAACTTTTGGAATTTCATATTATATAGTCATTATACTAATTTATTATTTTATTATATTTATGACTAACAAAAAAAAAAAAAAACATATATATAAATAACGAACATCATAGTTTTAATACATTTTGTATTTATTTATTTAAAATATTTTTTTCATTATTTATTTATTCTCTCTTATTTGCCTTTTGTTTTGATACAAAATAAACGGTATGTATTATTAATTTTTACAGATAAATGTAAAAAACCAATATAGATTTCGGACCCATATTATAATGATGTAAAAAATATCATGAAAAATAATTCTTAATAAATATTTAACTATATTTCTAAATAAAATAGATTTCTGAATAATAAAAAAAAAAGGTTTTTTAAAAATGTATAGAGAATAAAGGTAAAAAAATACAACCCTAAATAAAGGATAAAAAAGAATGGAAACGATGCGAAGTAAATTTGCCATAAATATATTACACATGATATGAATACAATTTGTATAGCTATAACCTTTATTTTATTCTAATTGAAATACAAATCGAATGTCTATAAATATCCGAACTATATTGATAACTATAGATAAATGATTTTTTAAGTTATCTGGATACATCCAAACTCCTGACAATATTTTTTGTCGAAACAGTATCCTGCCAAAGTATATACCAAGTATTATTTTATACGGAAGCAATACTACTTTCCTATGTTTCAGTGACAAAATTTAAATTGGTAATTCAATTACGTACTCCGTCGAAATTAATTTATATAGTTTATAACTGTATTATAATAATGTATTAATATAAAACATTAAGTGAACACATATTACAATAATCGTAAATAATTATAAATCTGTCATTTTCAATTAACATTTAATGAATAAACGCCCCAAAATGATTTATTATATTGTGCTATCTATTGTTTTATAAAATATAGTTTAGTGTTTGTCAATTACGAATTTAGCTCGAAAAAGATATAATATACGACATATCGGTGGTACACGATATAATTTGCATTTGGTTCATTAATTTATGTCTTAAAGTATAATATAATTACAGTATTACCGATAAGGCGTAATGTATTGATAATTTAATAATGGACATTTTATCTAATTACGCCTATTACGCAAAATTAATTTAAAATATAATCGATTTTAATCTGAGCATTTAAAATATATTATCACTTTTATGCATTACACCCGTGTATATCATAATTTGAATAATAATATACACGTTATCATATGTATATGATATTTTGGATGTAATTATTATCTATAACGTATGTTATTGTTTCAAGCTACAATAATGTAATTCAGTTATGCTGCAAATTATGTATTAAAATTCCAATATTTAAGCAATATATTCAATGGACTCCTAAATTATCAATATAACTAACAAGGATGGACAAAAAAATATAAAATTAACTAGTTAAAATTAAATTAATTCAAAATTGTTATTTTGAATAGTTATAATAATAGTTAATTAATTAATTTAGTTAAATTAGTTGGAGTAAAAAGTCAAAACTGGATTTGGCTTATCAATAAGTTAAAAGTTAATTTTAGATACAAATGGTATCATGGTAAATGGCATATCTAGTGATAAGATATGTAATAGGATTCAATTTTCAGTATTTTAGGTTTTGAGTAAGGCGAGAACAACATTTCGAGTAGATATTTTGATATAAAAACATATTTCATAGGAAATATCTTCTAGACGGTAATTTCTATAGGTAATTCTTTGATTTTTCCACTAGATTCCTTAAGCGAAAAGTAAATTTATCTTAAATATTAAAAAGAGAATTAAATTTGGGAAAAATAACAAGTAAAATTGACATAGTTACTATAAATTACCAAAAAAATAAAATATATAAACGTCATGAAATATTCAAATTTATATATTTTATAATAATTTTATGTATATTACGCGAATATCTGTTTACAACGGTTTTATTGAATATTATAATTTATTTAAGTCTGTTTCCCCGGCCCCTGAAATTTATCCTAGTAGTCCCAAGTCCCTATCATCATACACAGCCAGCTTCTCACAAAATGTCGATTTTAAACAGATTTAATACTCTAATAGCACAAAGCATCTCCCAGGACGATTCTAGGACCATTTCCACGGTTGGTTCCTGTTTGATTTCTATTTTGGTCCACGGTGGTCTGGGGACTGCCACGTGCAAGCTTATTACACGATCCCCTACCGTCCCGTACACCAGGTTCTAGGATTTCCGAACAGTCTTATCTAGCCGTTCCCATTTCGGCCCTACTAGACCTAAACTGGTCAATTGAAAAAATAATCTTGCAGGCACTATGTATAGGTGAAATAAATATTATGCTTCATAATATATATATGGTCGAACTCAATCGCATTTATTTCTACGGTTGCTCTCACAATATAATGTTAAACATACTGAATAACATCATTAATATTAAAAGTTGTCTATAGTAAACCGAAACTCCGACTAGAATCGTGTTTTTCGAACGCAATACATCCACCAAGAGTATCCTATCAGATAAGCGCAGTGTTCCACCCTTACTGATAACCAACGAGCGATGTGTAGATTTTTATTATATTCCTCTACCTTATTATTGTACATTACTTTCCGCGAAACGTATCTTTTTTTCTTGCTGTAAATTTTGCAAAAAAATTCAGTGACTGGATTTGCACCTCCATTGATAACTTAATAATTTTTGTAGTCAAGTTTACCCAACCAAACTATGTTCCAGTGATATAAGCGTAATCGGAATTGTTGGTATGTAAATGCTCAAATTATGGTATATAATTACAGGCACGGTGAAGTAGAGGACATTTTTTGAATCGCTACAGCACATTCAATAATATCCAGAACGGGCTCTGATGGATGGAAAAGTTTGTTATACATTAAAGCATAAGCACTTAACGATTGACACCCGGACCTTTCAATGCTATTAAGGTGTTTTATTCATTTTAAGTGTACGTTAATAAATTGTAGTATGTTATGACCTTATTTAAGGTAATATGTACAAAAGGTAAACGAACAACTTTAAAAATGTCATTATATAAACCATTTTTGCAATCTAAATAATATTGTATGAATCTAATGCATATCGCCATCAATAATCTGTCAATAAAAACGGTATCTACTTGATTAAAATTGTCGATTTGTCAGTTAGTAAATACACGATGCGACAGTGTCTATTCTAAATGTAATTTTTAAAGAGATAATTTCAATTCAAAATAAATAACCAGAATAAACTTTTATATAAGTAAATTGTTAAAATTATCATTGTTTAATATCCTTAAAAAGCATATATAAATGAGTTGTAAAAGTTTTATATGTCCATAGTATTAACTATGGTTAGTCCTTTTGTCTTAAATAGGTTTAAATTAGTTAATTCGATTTTCCGTATCTCAAGGTATTTAGATTTATAGGACGCATTTGCTGAATATACATATATTCAAAGTAAATAGTCAATTTCAATAAGATTCCAAATACTGCAGTGCTTACGTGGGCAAAACTTCAACAACTAATATTGCAGAGAAACTTGTTCAGTCTTCTTCAGAGGTTTTGATGTACGTTCATTTCTTGTTCATTAATTTAATGCAAGAACTCGAGTCAGTACAATTCAATTGGTTTTCAAAAATAAAAAAATCGGTTAGAAGGGGTGTATAGAAAGCTCCTGACTTAACGTATATGATACTTGTAATGAAGGTATTGAATTTGAAAAGAATGATAAATCATTTATTTGTATAAAAAGATCCTGAGAAATTCAAAGTATAATATACTTGCAATTAATTATTATCATATATTGATTATATATTTTAAGTATCCAGTGTAAGAATAAACTATGAATATAACATTAGAGTAACATACGATTAACCGTATGATATAGTTCCATATATTAAAACCTAAAATAACAACAAATACAAAATTTTGTTAAATAGCACATAATTGTAAAACTACACTTTATAAATATTTTCATTTTAATATCGCACTAAATTATATATATATATTATTCAGCGTAAATTCAAGTTATTAAAAATTATCTTCTAAAAAATATAAATATTTTATTCAAAATCTATTATTCGGTCGCATTGAATGATGTAAAATAATGTGTATTTATAACTATAAAAAAAAAATAGTGATTTATAATTTTTAAGATCTTTTTAATATAGTTAAAGTAATATAACATTAATATCGTATTGAATTGCCAGATTCTAAAACCTAAAATTAACCCATTTATAATTTAAATATGTTAAAATTCTAAATTTCTACAATTATTCCAAAATTGGAAAATATTTTCTAAAATTTTTATACATTAATTTTGTATTCATTTACATTTTTGGTGCAAATTCAAAATTTTTGAGATCATTATTTTCGAATGTCAAACCTTAGTCAATTTTAGCGAAACCGTTTATTTTCAGTTTTTAAATAAGTTTTCGGTAGTTTTTTCTTACACGTTAAAAAAACTATTATAATATCGAAAAATAACTTCTTTAAAGTGCCTACTAGATTGTATTTTCGATAGATAAATAAGTAAGCTTGTAAAGATTAGGGCACATTAGATTGAAATTATTTTTAGACATAAAATAATTAATTTAATAAAATAATATACATGATTATATGACCAATACATTCCTAACTTAACTCAGAATATAAAAAATCAAACATTTTATAATGCTGATGTTGTTTTCCAAACGAATTTTATAATTTTGTTTTCAATTGAAAAAAAGTTTACGTGTTAAAATTATATTACGTACGGTGAAATAAACTATTTTTTTTGTTCAGAAATAAATTCGTCACGGTTTGATATCATTTTATTAAAAGTTTAATATTAGTATATTTGTATAAATTATGTATTTGAGCAATTTTTTCGCGTTACTGAATATTTTCTGTAAAATTGATCTATTATTATGATTCTGTGTGAACAATGACATTAAAAATAAGCACCAAAATTGGTTTTATGCCATTTATTTATTTTTAAATATATCTTTATTATTACACATATAAAGTATTTTATAAATTAATAACATTTCTTTAATAATTAAAAAAATATATTTAAACAACTATTTTAGTTTTATGTTATAATTTTAGATTTATTTTGCGCTTCTTCCGTAGATTAATGTAATCCTATTTTATATCATACATATTATCTTTTAGATAACTTACTCGATCCTTCTCTTTTGTCATACAATATATAACAGACATGTCAAATAAACATTTTATAGGAGACAAAATAATATTACAATTTACAATATATCAATAGTTATTAAGATACGTACTTTAGTTTTAAAAATTATTCTATTATAAAACAATAATAAACTCATTTTAATAACAACTGTTAAATTATATATTAAAATAATATTTAAATAAATTTTTTTTCGATATTTATTTAAATGAACGTGTAAACAAGTGTATTTTCCCGTTTGATATTTCCCTATCCCCGTTTTCCCGTTGGGCAAATTTACTTTTGAATTTTAACACTTCCCCGTTAAATATTTTACCGTCAAATATGCTTCCTTATTAGACATTTTCCCTATCTACGATAACTATTAAAAAAAAATAGAGTATACAATTCTAGTAATCTTTTTTTATAGGGTTCTTTATGGAAAATTTTTAAGAAAAAAAAATTAAAAATATATTTTTAATTAATTTACCAGTGGTCTCATAAAAACATTTTTTTTTTAAATTGTCTTTAAATTATAGTTTTATTACTATTATTATAGACAGAGAAGTGTATCAAACGGTTAATTTTAGACAGGGATGTAACCGGTCGCCGTTTAAACAGGCAAAATATACATCGTGTAACCACAACAACCATACTCAACTAAATTGTATTTTTCTCATCAATAATATTCTTGGTATTTTGAAACAATCATACAATATTTCATAAATATTGACAAAAGTATTTTTAAGGTGTTCATTCAGTGTAATACAATACTATATAAAATGCAAATTAATATTCCATATTTTGAGTAGAACGATAGACTGAACAGTTAACAAGCTTATCTAAAATCATTTTAAGTTAAATTGCATAAATAGTTATATAATTTTTAATTTCATTATTTTTAATTAAATACTATTTATACAAACAAAAATTTTCAATATTTTTTTCATAATTGTATATATGTATATATTGAATTTAAAATTATTTTAATAGAATTTTAAATAACATAATTCTTATTTTTCAACTAAATAAAATTACTATTTTCCCCATTTAACTATTTTAAGTTAATAAATATTAAAATAACTTTAAACATTTAATTTAACTAACAATTATATACCTATATATTTACTTAAACTGAAGGTTGGGATTTATAAAAAATAATGAACTTTTACCGTACTTTGAATATAATTTCCATTAATGGTAAAATAACAAATAAAAATAAACACACCTTGGAAGTTAATAAAAATATGAACTTTTATATGAATAAGTTCATAAGAGTTTAATATTGAACTAATTTATTTATTCTATATAATCTTATTTTGTTCCAGTTATTGTTATATCGTAAATTAATAAAAACATTTTAGTTAATAATGTTGTTTATTTAATTAAAAATAAATTATTGTTATGAATAATGGGCTATTCAAATATTACACCAACATTTGCCATCAGACTTTAATTAGAGGAACAATCAAGTCAAGGTCATAATGTAGTATTTTTTTATGAGGATGATCCAACATATGCTGAGGTAATTAAGAAGAGAGTGTACTGTAATCTGACATTTTCTGATGAGACGAAGGGAAGGGATCTAAAAATCCTTAAAATAAAATACTTAAATTGCCCATCATTTTAACTAGCCTTTTTTTAGTCATATTATATTAGGCTAATATAATTCTTTAAAATAGCATATAAAAGTAAAAGATTTAATTAAATTTACTTAAACAAGAAATGTATCTAACATAATAATTATTCAATTTTGTAAAGCTAAATGAACAATACAAATCAAGTTAAAGTTAAATAATTTTATTATAATCACTTACGTTCCAATCGTACGTTTAGAACTGATTTCATTTTAACTTATTGTATACAATATAGGTCGGCACTAAAATAAATACGGTTAAAAATTTAAAATTGGATTTTTTTTTGCCAATTAAAAATTACACCAATCATTTATTTTATGTATTATTATTTTGTCAATTTGACAGTAAATCGTCCACTTGATAATTGCTGTTATATCCGCACAATAAAAAAATATATCATTTTGATATGTATGTTTTGTTAAAATAATCATTATTTTACCCTTCAAACGGTTAACTATACATAAATTACTGAGTTGTTTTTTTAAGTCATTTACATTTGTATGAAAGTAAGTTTTAAAAAAATTACAAATATTCAATGGTTTATTGAGCAAAATAAATATAAGCTATATATAGTAACAATAACTTTGTTGATTGAATTGATATATTCATTATCATTACCAAGGTTTTATTTTCATTAAGGTTTGGTATAAAATCAATACTAAAAATTCATATTTGTTTAGAGTTTTTACTGGCGTGTAATTATCATTTTGTAAAATGAACAGCTATAACACGTATAAACATACACAATACCATTTGATCTAGGATACAGTTATGGGGTAACTTGGGTCGTAATTTTCGTTATTCTTGCTACGGACAAAGTTGTAAATGTTTATTACGGTGTAAACATAATTTTGTCGCACATTTCCAACTGTATAATTAAGCAGGTATTTGGAAAAAAATTATTAATAAAACTGCCAATAAGTTTGTCGTTCCCATCCCAAAATCTCAAATGAATAATATTTAAATATTTACGAACCCTTTTATATACGAGAATGTCATGTATTGTAATATTCAATTAAATTTGTATTCCTATAGCACCTCGGCCGCGCCGCAATGCCGTTGTTAGGGTATAATATTTTCAATAGATATATTTAAGGAACAAAAGCTAATAGAAAATTTAATATTATTTGCACGTATTTTTTTCAACAATATTCCGGGACAAAAACGTACTGAATTACCAAAAAAGATTTGTATCGTTTTTTTTTTCCGTTTTTGTCTTTCAAAAATCTATTGTTTTTTTTTTCTTTTTTTTACTTCTTTCTTTTTACATTTATATTTTCCAAACCCGTTTCGGTTTCCGTGAGCACGACCGTTTAATTGTATTTCAAGAGAGGACTTGGACTAAATATACAGGTATATATATATATATGTACCTACTGCGATCGAGCGAAACGCCAATGACGAGGGTTCTTTTTATTTCACTCGTCCAACTCAAACCTTTGCAGTGATTGCGACCATTAATTACAGACACCCGACAGACATTTATTTTTTTTTTTAAATTATTTCTCCTGATCTCCCAAAAATTATCTCTTGTGAAAAAAAAAACAAAGTCATAGCTGATTTCGATCCAAATCAAAACGCGTTTCACGTGCAGTTTTAATGATCTGAACAAACCCGAAGTCATGAATAAATAACACGTCGTGATAATAATGGATGAGGGGGGAGTGTGGATTGACGTGAATAGAGAACGGAAAAAAAACCGACTAATTGATAATTTTGAGCAAACCTAATTTCGAATTATATATTTCAATATTCTCTTCCAACTCTAAATTTAAAATATTTATTTTATATTAAATACTGCCTATATCACCGTATCGTAATATTTATACCAATATCCCTCTGGACGTGAGCAATATAAGAAAAAAAGAGATTATTACTCGTATAAACATATTTTAAATATAACATTTAGTTAGAATAAAATAATTTGCATAAATTTTGATAAATCTGTCCCCTCTCTTTACTCCAAATATTTAACAACTTCGTACTCGTACTCTAATTCGGTTCGTTTGATTTATCCGATAGATATAATTCATTCAATATATACATTTTTCGAATAGGGAAGTATGGAGTAAACTTTTGAAATTTTTACTCTGTTTTAAATTACTCTTTATTAATGTAGAGAAATTGATTTTTTTTGGGCTGGACATAAAAAAGCCTTTTTTTATGAATACTTAATATATTTTTATAATATTTTGTTTTACACAAAAAAAAAAAAATTCAAACATTCGTTCAAAACCAAAATATTTAAGTATGAAGATACACACGCGATATAACGACTGAAGGTTAAAATGAAAATTATGAAAATTTACTCGGTATCTGTTCAAAGAACTGACTTTTAAAGTATTATTAAAATAATAAAAACCACCGGGCCAGAAACCTATCATTTGAATTTATACTTTAATGATACAAAATAATTTTAATGAAAATAAAAACTCATCATTATAAATATATTATTTACAAATACATATATATATATATAAACTAGGTATCTATAGTAGTTAACTAATATTCGTTATACCGTGGTAACCGCGTTTAAACCGATTACATTTCGTGTTTTAACCGTTTATAACCTACAGCATCAATATAATGTATGCATATTATATTCAATATTTATTTATTTATCAGATGAAACGTTTTGAAAATATTTAAAAAATAGATAAACAGTTAACAGGTATGTACATACATACGGGTTTTCTATATGGAACCCAGTCACTTAAATATAAATTGAAATTTAGTATTAGATTTGTGTTCACGTTATTGTTTACTATGCGAGTATAATTTATGGTGACATCGTTCGCGTAGTGGGTGGTGGTTATTGCGAAATATCTCTAAACTTATTTCCAAGAATATCAAAATATCAAAAACATCATACCTATCCTTTATATTATCCGCACGGGATTTATATGCCAATGCCTATACTCTGTTGACAACAAATTTAAAACTTCTACTAGCGAATGGATATTAAGTTTTTCATATTGGGTCTACCGAAAATAAAAACTTCATAAAACTTTCACTGAAATCTAGAAAAATATAATCAATTAATCTATCGGTTTTAATATAAATTACTCAGCGGTCCTAACATGTCATTAGTAAACTATTAAAGAAAAAAAAAAATGAAAATATATTTATTATTTGTGGGTATACATTTTATTTATACTCAAACTTATAAAGACATATACCTACAATGACCATCTATTGTTTTTAATATCTATAGTAAAAATACCAAATTCATATGTATATAAATATTATAAATATAGTTATTTAAAAATACAATTCACAAACAAACATATATTTTTGTTTTCGTTAAAGCTTCAAAAAAAAAAAAAAAAGTTTAAATACCTAAGTTTATAAACGAAAAACACGAATAAATATTTCTTAATGTTTATTATAAAAATCTGTAAACTTTTGGAAAAAAAATGTGTACAACTAAGTAAAAAGTAAAAGGAAAACTTAAGTTTAGATACTATACTATAAAGTTTGAATCACTATTTTAAAAAGTATATAATATAATCGTTCGAGGTTGGACTATTTCCCTGTAAATATTTTCTAGTGGTCTTGTTCTAAAATTATATTATTATTGTTATGATTATTATTATGTACCTATTGTGAGTTTTAGTTTGGTATCGGGACATAATTATATTTTTATTAAATTTTTCATATTCTGGAGTATATTCGTGTGACCGAAATAATATGATAAACTATATATATCATTATTTACCGTCGTTGCTTTTTATTCAAATACTAAGTGATCCACCAGGACAGAATTTATAGTTTTTGGACTACAGATTTCTAAATTTATTATAGAAAGAGGAGAGGGGTGAAATAAATATTAAAAAATATACATCACATATTTCACATAACGACTACAATTTGGCAGTTCTAAAATATTGGTGTAATATATTTCGTTGTTTAATTTATTATTTTATCTACATAAAATAACATTTTAAATTAATAATATACATTTTATTTCTCTTATGTTTTACTAATATTTAAAAGCAATTTCTATTTGAAATGTATAAATTTGTATTTAATTAAATTATTTATATTTAAAATATGTTTAAATTCCTTAGTTTTTTTTTTTTGTAAAATATTAATAATTTTAATTGATTATCCATAAATAAAATAATTTCTTTATAGAAACTAAATAATAAGTTTAAATTTTGATTGTCGTCAGAAAATTTAACACAACTTAAACATAAAATAAAAATAATATTATGATATTAATTTTTGTCTCATTTTGACAATTTAGGATATTGAATTAATTCGTTTATAATTTGTTTAATGTACATGGTACATGGTAAGCAATCTGAAACGAATGTCTTTTTATGGCCAAATATCTGATTATGTCACTGAAAAAACGTATTCCGTATTGTGATTAAGGTAGATATAACTTACAGATAATATAAATATTAAATATTTATAAAAAAAAAAAAATACACATTTAATACAAAAAAAATATTGTAAAATATAGGTTTAAAATAAACATTAATTCAAATCAGTTAAATTTTTTTTCGATTACTTTCAAACTTTTACATATTAAAAATAATACAAATTGGATAAATATGAATGTATTGGATATATATGAAGGGGCGAGTACAAGAGTGAAAAGTCTGTGTAGAGAAACTGAGGATTTTAGGTTCAGAGTGGGGATATATCAGGGTTCAGCTTTGAGTCCTCACTTATTTTCCTGGTAATGGATGAGATAACAAAGGATATACAGGGGAAGGTACCATGGTGCATATTGTTTGCAGATGACATACTACTAATAGGAGAAAGTCCTGAGGAAGTGAATGGTAGACTTGAAGAATGGAGGGAAGCTCTGGAAAGTAAAGGACTAAGGATTAGTAGGAGTAAAACAGAATGTATAGAGTATGATTTTGGTGAAAGGGAACACAAAAAAAATAGGGAAAGGCTGGAAATAAAGTTAAATAGGGATGTGGTGAGAGAAGTGGAGAGGTTCAAGTATTTAAGCTCCCTTGTACAGAAAGATGGGGGTTTCGAAGAGGATATGAAACACAGGATTAAGTGTGGATGGATGAAGTGGAGAGAAGCTTCAGGTATTCTGTGTAATAAAAAAATCCCTATTAGGTTAAAAGGTAAATTTTTTTTTTTTGCGTTTTGGCTGCACACAAATTTCTCCAACGTTATCAAACGGAAGGTGATCGTTTTCTTGACTCAAAAGTGACTGGGAACAAAATATGAATGTGTCACTAAACTCCTGAGTCAAAAAGGCAGTCTCTACAGTGGCGTCATATCCATTCATTATCTACCAAAAAATTCAAAGTCCAGTTTTCAGAGAGGAATATCATGACATCTGTCATTTGAGACCAAAAATCTTGTTGATCGACTTTATGTACCAAGAAACCACTATCCATACTATAGCGAACTGCGAGACACTAAAAAGGTTAAAAAAATTTAAGAAAAAAGGAGGAGAATGCTGACTCGTGGTGTGCCACTCCTTCATGACAACGCCAGACCCCATACTGCCCGTCATACTTGGGACCTGCTTGTTTCATTTGGATGGGATATTTTGACTTACTCATCCTACTCTCTAGATCTGGCACCATTGGATTACCATATTTTGAATAAATTGAAGGAGTTTTTGGGTTGACAACGATTTGCGAATAATAAGGTAGTCCAAGAAGCTGTAAAAAAATGGGAGATAAAACGGAAGGTATAGAAAATTTTGTCCCTAGCCTTAAAAAATATATTGACCTCAACAACGGTGATTATATAGAGAAATAATAAAATGCTTTTACTCATATCTTGTAAATTTCATTTAAGTATATGCATTTTTCTATTTTTAACACGTGTTGTAACCTTACTTTCTGGACGTCCCTCGTATATTCAGTTAAATTATATATATTAACTATAATTTGAGAGTAATCAACATTTTTAAATAAACTATTAGGTTCAAGAAAGATTAAAAAAATATATTTTCAATCTTAAAACATAAAATGGTACATAATAAATTATAGAAAAAAATACAAATAACGCATTAAGTAATTTTTGGAACTATTTAGAAAGTTTATTTTTATTTAAAATACAGATTTATTAATCATTATACAAAACCATTGATAATATAAAATATAAAAAACAGTATACAAATATACTTGTTTTACTCTTACTGTTATAGAATAAGTATATACCTGGTTGAAATTCTTGTTATGTATTACTTTTTCATAAAACCCAAAATATACAATCCACTACACTTATTTAATTTAATGAAATACAAATACTGAACTTATAAAACAAAATTAAAGATTTGTTATGATTTCACGCATAGTAAGATTAGTATAAAAACTTTGTATGATCAAATAGTATTGGTGAAAATAAACAATACACGATAAAGTTATCGAGTTTGAAGTTGATAACGTATATCACATAGTACAGATCTGAATCATTTTATCTGATAGTAACCTTCGTCAGATTTAATTGTTGATAGTTGTAAAATAAATAGTTTCTACATACTTCAAATACTAGTTAAATGTAATATCATTATAAATAATGTTTTTTTTCATTAAATTAATGAAATAAATAATATTGTTGGAAACATTGTGCAAACCAACGAAGTTGTTCTTCGGAAATTTGAGAATTGTCAAACTTTGACAGACTCACATCATGCGTTTGAAATTTATCAACATTTTTTAATATTACCTATATTTTACAAGCACCTAAAATATTTTTCTAAAGCTGGACTCTAGCTTTAATTTTAATTACTAAATGTAAATTATTTTTATTAAACGTTCATCTTACCCAGTGTGCCAAAAAATTTAATACAAACTTTTAAAATTTACTCGACAGGTTATTTAAAATAAAAAAATGTCTCTGATATACTTATTTATAATAAGTTTTGAAATTTGAGATGATTAAATCTCCCAATTAGTCCTGGGTCGAAATTTATTTTTATTGTAAACAAAATTCAAAATAATAAAAACATTTTTTTCCGACAGGTTTACAGAAGGTCCAAATAATTATTAGGTAACATCATTAACGCTGTAAAAAAATTATATTATGTGAACAATAACGTATGATTATTAAAAATGTATTAAATATGCAATAAATCTTTACGAGTAGGTATTCTAAAAAAATGTTCTCCCTAAATTCGAAATGATCGATATTTATATACAGATCGTTGATTTTTATACTTCACGGCGATTCTGTTATAAAACTAGAAGATATGATCTTATATGTATGAACATAATTTATAATATTTTAAAATTCATATACTAAACTTAAATACATGTGTATGTCTAAAATTAAATCTATAATATTGCTGTGGATGATATTCCCTCAAAATTAAATAAATAAATTATATATATACAAATTGTTAAAAGTGCTTGAATAATTAATTTTATTATTGTTTTAAAATACATATGTCAAATTATAGAATAATATTTTGGAAAATAACTTATAAATCACTGTGACCATCATTTTATAGTAAAGTTTATTTTTAATTAATTTATTCTTATATTTAAATCATGATTACTAAAACACAAAGATATGCACTAAAAACCACCTAAAATATGTCATATTTCGAGTATGCATTGTAAAATTCAAATATATATATCGAAAGTATGAAAAATATAACCTTTACTTATATAAGATGTGCATTAATTAAAAATTAAAATATTAAAAAATGTATTTATTTTTAAACAAATATAGATTTACTCAAAATGTATAAAAATAAATAAATAAAAATCTGTATAAAAACATTTCGAATGAGAAACGTATGAGCGAAAAAAGTATTTATTTTAATACTACCAATATAGTTTACAATAAAACACCAAATATTATAAAATATATTTTTGAAAAACAGAACATATAAAAATCGTAAAAACATGTTCTAAAAACTGAAAAATACTCAAATGTACCAAAAAAGTAAGTTGTAATTATATTTTTAAACGAAACATGAAGTTAATTATATGCTTATCGTTGAGTATAATATTATAATATATAAAATATATCTATCTAATCAATAAGAATAAATATACAAATTTATTTTAATCGTAATCGACAAGTTGGTTTATTTTCTAAATACCATTGATATTATTTTATATCGTTATCATTTACAATAGTACGGACGCCGAGTGTCGAAAAGGGATACGTAGGACGCAACCATATAAGTGGTGGACTCGGTGTAAAACCGATTTCAACTCGTGTATTTCATTATTCAGTGTAAAATGGTGTAAAGTCGGGAATAATTCGTTTTATTCTCGAGAGATCGAACAAGCGAATATATTTTTGTGAAACGCCCACCGCAGACGAATGTATTAGCATCGATGCGACAACAAACGTCGTGTTCTCGGGTAACTTAAAATTCTAGACACACGGCAAATTACAAGTGGGTCGGTGGTATGGTAAGTATTATAGTGAATTCTGGGCGAAACGAGAGGAAAAGAGAGTAATGGAGAACAAGCGTGGTAAACTGCACAAAAACGAATGGCGAAAAGGCGATACACACAGAGATAGAGGGAGAGAGAGATAAAGAGATGGACTTAACACGTTCACAATGTTTTTCCACTTCATTTATTTATTCGACTTTCGAATACCCTTATAGCAACCGGATGGAAACACATGTATATTAACGCATTTTGAGAAATTGCAATTGTTTACGAAACCCTTCGATGGACAAATTCGTCCTTATATGTATTTCGTCGGTTTGAGTACATATGTTATTGTGTCAGAGTATAACGTCTGTATACACACGAACATCCCACTGAACGTATAATGTAGTTTTTTTAATGTACGGTATTTGGTAAAAACTAATTTTTCAAAAACGTAGAAGTACAGAAAAGACCAAATTATCTAAAATCTAGCTAAGTTATATAAAAGCTTTATAAATCCCGTTTTTTTTTTTTTTTTTTTTTAAATAGATAAATTTGAAAAGGAAAAATTAATTTTAGTATTGAAACACTAATTTTCTAAGTAGAATACTCAATGAACTACATTAAAATAAAAGATTTTGACTAATGAAATCTTAGAGTAATCGGTTAATTTTATTTACATTAAATATTTGTAGTAACAATTCAAAACGTACTAAGTGACATTTTGGCAAAATCTACATTTTTTTATCAAGATAAAAATTATATTAATAATTGTTGTTCAAAATATGTTTGAAATGTATGAATGTTTTGAGAACATACTAAATACACCTGTAAATATTTGGTTAAAATTCAAAAAATCGGTTGTTTCTCCAAATGTTCTATGTCTCATACAATACCATAGAACAATATAACATTAATCAGATTATAAAATTATATTAATATATAATATTATTTTTATATTAACAAGATTTATTTATTAGATTTCAATTGCATCATTGAATAAAATACATACTATGTGCCATATTTTTTTATTGTTTATTAAATATTTATAATAATTTTAAGTTATATGAGATTGTGCTATCTATATCTAAATATTATAAAATATATACTTCGATTTAATAAAAATAAATATATATTCCTAACTTCATTATTGTGAATATAAATCGTATATAAATTATATAACACATTCTTGTTTTTATGTGAAATTCAAATAAAAGGCTTAGTATCATTAGGAAAAATAACCCATTTTATTTATTATTTTTAAAATGTGATAATAGTAACACACTATTCATGCTATACATACTTCGTGTCGTATATAGTGCGATATTACATTAATTGGTTTATAAAAATTATAATTTGATTATATAAAAATGCATTTAAATTAATATGATGTCAAAATATAATTTATAGTATTACTTTTATAAATGTTTCGGATATGTTATTGTTCTTATATGGTAATTTGTGAATAAGTAACAAATTTCCCATAGCACATTTTGGATTAATACTCCAAAGTTAAAATGAAATAATACTAAGAATGTATTTATTATAAAAAATGTCTAGTCAATTAAATAAATATATGTAAGGATTCTATATTTAACATATGCATAACATTAATAAAAATTATAGAGTTAATAAAAATAAAATTCGCGTGTAAAGTGCACAATGATTGCAAAATAATATATAATTTATGTATATATTTTATACAGTATACTTTACCCAACTATCTTATCAAAATTTTTTTATAAATGATCGATGTTTCAACATTTTTATACGAAGTACTTGAATAGTTCTCAATTGGTTAGTGGATATATCGATATAAATACTTAAAAAAAGTGGTCATCGTTTTAAACGTGTATAATTTTTATATCTCTATCAAAATTTGAAAAATTCAAAATGCATTTGCATAATTTTTTAATAATTAATTATAATGAATATTTGCGTATAAAAACCTGTATGTAGTTGGTCAACATTTTCGATTGATAATATCTACAAAGATTAGCAGATGAAACTATACTCCTTAATGTATTACTATTTTTATTTTACTATATATCTTGAATCGATCAATTTAAGAAATCTAATCTACCTCCCATTATTTTAGTCTTATATAGATTGCCGTTTGTAGACATGGTTTTGTGAGTCCTCAATCGTAGAAAACAAGTAACAAAGTAAATTTCAGTATTAAAAAAAATTATATGAAAATGGGCGTAATACAACAACATGTAGTGGTAACATTCTCCCATCATCCTCTCACCGAATTTCAATCAATTCGAATAAATTATAATTAATTGATTTTTAATGGTGTGCCATTAAAAATTGCAGCCAAACGAACAAACTGTACGTTAAAGTTCATTATATTTGTAGATTGAGTACTACTAGGACGTCTTGGTGTGAAAAGGCCGTTATTATTATTACCATTAATTTGGTATAGTGAGGCCATGGTGTTTACCATCGATACACGAGCGTTTTACACGTTCTTCGGAAAGACCACAGTAAACGATCGGCGGCATGTTGGCGGAGTCGTGTTGTTTTGCGATAGAAATATTTCCGTTCAAACGGAAACATTGACGATTGACCGACGCCGGGTGTATAAATCTCCGGCATTCGAAACCCGTACACACAACCGTGGTTACTCTCGCTTCTAAATTTTTTGTTTTTTGTTTTTGCATAAGATCGCACGATGAATTCTCGAATGTTCAACACCGACCGTGCTGACGATGGTCGGGTACTACAACGGGTGTTTGCTCAGAACCGGATATGTTTATTCGAAATGGGCCCGTGGGTTAAGGATTGTCTGAAGGATATAGGCAAATAAAACCGATTTCGGTGGCAGAACAAAACGGCATCGCAACCGTCCCGCCAGCGCCCCGAAAACTTTGGCAATAACACTTAGCAGCTATTTAATTTCGGTATCTATCGCAGACCGCGCGCGCCCGCAGTCGGTACCCAGTACGGATTATCGATTTCGGCACTGTTAATAACTACATATATATATATATATATATATATATATATATATACAATATAATAATAATAATAATATAATTTATATGTTTTGTGAACGTAATTTATAGACCGCTAAATTCCACGGCCGCACGTGTTTTAAGCCTCGCAGATTACATTATCCGCTCACGACGGCCTGCTCTATATAATATTGATCAGGCCACGTGGATATTATATGTTATTTATTATTACATTCGAATACTTTTCAAAAAAATAAATACACTGGTTAAACCGTACTTAATCGGGTCTCATTATCAAACGATTTATGCCGATTTAATACGGTTTAGGTATATGATAACAATTGAGCTTAGGACGGCTCAAAAAAATATATTCCCAGGAGATCGCATTCTAAATAATAAACATTTTACACTAAGCGTTTTTTTTTTTTTTTTTTTTTTTGATCAATTTCTTTACGAATAATATTGGCAAAAACTACTATACAAAAATATATTAGCTGAACAAAAAAATATACGAACCGCCAATTACGTGAATTAGAATATCAATAAATGACTTCTAGCCGACTTAATGCTCTGCATAATATTTTATAAAATGAATATTTTAAATAAAAATTCGAAAAAAAAGTATTCAGTATATATATTTCAATATATTTACGAGAACAGTGTTTCCAAAGTATTTAAAATAAATAAAATAAAATATATGTACATATTGTGTACGATTATATATGTACAAGAATTAAATATTATAAATATCAAGTAACATACCTAATTATATTATTAATAATATCCAATATAAACATTAATTTATGTGTGTTTTAATTTATAATTATTTTAGTTTCTGACAATAAAATTTATATATAATAATATGTATTTATATATAATTAATATGATTAAAATATTTCAATTAAAAATATAAATTAATGTATATTTTTAAGGAAAAAAAATTTTTTGCAATTATTCAAAGTACCGAATCAAATACATAAAAAAAAAAAAATTATTCGGAGTATTACCCACGTCTAATAATATACAATATTATTAAACAAAATCAGTTCCTGTCATTTACTACCTATTTATAAACAATTGATCACTCCTACACATGATAATTTCCTTATTCGCACAATCCTTAATATATCTACTCTAGCTACCCGTCACGAAGATAGACATTTTTATTTCAATCCTTTCTACTTGATGACTACTCTGACTTACTCTCCCCATTATATCTCAATGTTTCAACCCACTTAAGAAGGTGCATTCATTATTTCTTACCCCAACTCATTATATAAACTACCATAAACCATAAACTCTACAGAATGCTCCATCTCCTCAATAAATCATAGTCCACTTATATTTTAATTTATATTACATTTTTAGTAAAATATTTTTGATATGTTAGCATTTAGATTTTTAGGGTTAGTCGTCACTTATTCGATTTCTTACCTAGACATATAATATTAAAATAAACGAGATTCAATATTAATATGCTATTTATGATTATATTATTCTTAATCCAATTATTAAATTCCCATACATACTTCAGTAAAATTTTATAAAAATGGTATTTTGAAGTAGTAGTTATTAAAATATTTTAAAAGTTTAAGGAATAAATACTGAAAACATTACGTAAAAGTGGAAAAAAATGGACACCGTTTAAATCGATTTTTATTATTTCTTCATAAATCCGAAAATCATGAATCTTAAACATTGAAATTTACTCCAAATATGTAATTTAATACTATAATTAATGATGTATAAAACAGTAATATGTTCAAAGAATTTTCGAAATTTTAGGCTATTTAGAGAAATTGTAAATTTAAATAGGTCCTTATGTACTAAAACGAATAATTTTCAATGTAAATAATAATTTAAATGAATACAATGTTAAACGCTTTTAAATAATTATTTTTAAAAATCTATAAATTTAGTAGTCATGATTTTATATTATAGTCAATTAAAATTTATGAACAACATTTAATATTTCTCTATGAAATGTATTTGAATTTCGGGGGAAAATATGTCTTATGTCATGAAATGTCCATTAAGTATGTATTTGACTAGGATTGTCAATTGAATAAACTTTTTGACAAACTATATACACATTTTGGACATTTATAGATTTAGAAATTATTTAATAATATTAATAATTTCAAGTTATTAAACTCTAAATTATTTTATTTGTATGTTAATTATGGTTAAATCGTAAGAAATGCTAGTGGTGTTAATTTTATTTTTTAAGTTAAAGTTTTATGACTATTATATACATACGTGTATATAAATTGTACAAATATGAAATCCTTGATTTTTTCGGATATATTTTTATAAAAAAAAAATTCTAGAACATATTAGTACACTGCGGTACATTTTAGAATATGTTAAATTTTTACATTCCGGATATTAACCAAATTGTTGTATTACTATAAAAATGTACAAATATTACATTGATCAGGTTAATTTAAATATAATATAGATAAATATATTTAATTTAATTAATAAACGTAATAAAATAAATCCGAAGAAAATTTCAAGTACAATATGAACGAAATGACGACACGGAATTATACTAAGTGTACAATTGACAGTAATGGTTTTTTTATTTATATTCATTACACCTAGTTATTGTAAATAAATATTATTATTATTAACGTCTTATTCACATTTATCGCTGGATATACTGGAGTCTGAACGTTTAAATAATAATATGTAACTGGCCGTAAGAGACAAACTTTCATCGAACTAAAACTAACACCCGACGCCTGTATGCAGTTGAATTGCCTAAACGTTGCGCCGTGTCTAAATAATAAAATTTCACATGACAATGAAATTTTACCTAACAATATTATAATAGTATGACATTATAATCCAAAGATACCACAATACGTTCGTTTACAGAAATATATTTTTTCGAGGGGAAATACTCGTAATTAAATGATTTGGCAATGTTATGTGTGCGGAAATTCCTCTTCTACCGTCGCCACTTCAAAGTGTATTTGAATTAACCATAAGTGACGGGAATTTTGATGATATAGTGAAAACGGTTTTCATTTGGTGCGAGAGACGAACACGTCTGCCATAGACATGCAATTAGAAGCTTTATGCTAGGCCATATTATTTTATATATATATATAAGATCTACCTGATTATATAAGCGTTATCGTCAAAGCCAAATTTAGTGAATTCTCCCCTTACTATATATTACACTACAGCCTATATACTTCGTGGAGAAACGTATATATTTCAGATGGTTTTGCCGGCGTTTTGTCAACAATGCTTTTATATATCACAGCAACGAATCTTTTTCGAAAACTAATTTAACTACCCATACGGGGATACGACGTAATATATGTACATATAGTGCATCACACAAAGAATGGCAATCATCTATAAGTATACTATGCATTTAATCGTGAGTCTTCAAAGAGGAATACGAAGCAATATGTAATCGTATATCGTTGAATATTGTAATTAAAGATTATGAGGTGTTCCGAATAATAAGGTAAACCAAAATTAAGGTGGTTTTTTTTTTTGGCAGTTTTATTTTAATGGTATTTAATAATAATAATAATAATAATATTATCAGCACTATATATACGAGTACAGTGTATAGAAATCGTGGTCTATGTACAAAGTGCGTTTTTCCGATATACGATCACTTCATATAGAAAGGACGTTAAACCACCAATAAAATTGTTTGTAAATACTATTTTGTGTAAACATATAGGAACCACTTATCTACATTTTATTATTTAGCTACATTTATCTATAATTGTACTTGATTTTTCCTGCGTGGAAACAATTTTACGATGAAAATTCCAAATTTAGATAATTTTCTTATTTTTTTATTTCTCATATACACACCCATACAGAATTGGGCGGAAGGCTTCCGATACAGCGTACTGCCCTATCTATTGAACGTTTTATAAGTTTTAATTTTTGTGTGACGCCCTCTTAAATATGTGATGAATTAAACATTTCTTTAATTCAAGTTCAGCGAAATATTGTGTATTTTTCAAAAATATAAGTATTTTTTTTTGTTTTTTTTGTTTATCTTAGACTCCGTGATTCTTAAAACAACCTGTATAACTTAAGGGTATAAGGGCCGAAAATAAAAATAAACCTATAAACACGTTTTATTTTATTTAACAACATTCACGGCACAACAATTCTCGTGCTCATAAACGGGACGTTTATATTATATTATCGTCGACGGGAAGTTATCAAATTGCACAACGGACTTAAAAAAAAAAAAGAAAAATACTCGCACGCACCAACGCACACGCCGTTACACCTCGAGTTTTCCAAAAATTATTTCAACTGTACGCGTGCGACGATCACGGGAATATGCCGTAGCCGTTCTTTATATATACTCATTTGCCTAACTCGTATTTTATTATTATTTTACCCCCGAGCTCGAGTCTCTTTCAGCCTATTCATGTCGCGTATATCACCAGGTTTTTTATCCTTTTTCCCAAATTTTGTTTCTTCCGTCGGCTTTTGTATACACATTTGTTGTATACAAAATGTATGTGTGTGTGTGTGTGTGTGTGTGTGTGTGTTTGTATTGTTGATTAGTTTAAAAGCCACCCAAGACGCTACATCCGATTCAACCCAATTTATATACGCCGTTCTAATAATGGTGTATAGCTAAGTTATGGCTCATTAGAGTTTGTCCCTCGCCTCCCCTTTAGCACATCCTATTTTTAACGAGCACTATTCCATCGTTGGTAAAGTCGCTCCCAAAACTATTTTCCCTGGGTACGATATGTATATATTTATATACTGATTTAACTAACCGTAGTGACGGTTGAATACACAATTCAATATCTATTATAACCCATATGCATACATAATATATCGGTTTACGTGCACAGCTAGAAAGAATTAAATAAATGAAAATCATAGACGAAAAATATAAATTAACTTTTATTCAGGCGAATAGCCACAAAAGCTATAACGAAATAAGGTTCGAGTAATTCTTCGAAAATAAAAATGTTCCATTTATTATATTGTACAATCAAAAATTGTGAAATTTCAAAGCCTTTTTGAACTTTATCATTCGATTAAATAGACCGTATATTCAGCATGAAAACTTTATTGGCGGGCAAGTCACAGATATTTTTTAACTCGGTTATCTTCAATTAGTTATAAATTAAAGTTTACAGTAAAATTAGATCGGAATATTTTTTGCTAAATTTAATTAAAATCTAACTCAAATGTTGAACTACCTATAAAACTTAAATTAATTTATTAAAAGTTAAAAAAAAAATGTATACATCCAGTTACATTGTATACATGGTTGCAAAAATGGAAAGGGATTTGATCCATGGTGTAAAAAAATTTTCTTTAATATGACACCGTGTTAATTAACATTTACCAGATTGTAGAATTTACTGTATATAAGTGAGTATATACGTCCAATTGCTAAAATATATTATGCTTTTTGCTAATTTTAAATGAACCTAATTGATTAAATATTAAATTAACTCTATAGTTTTAAACGAATTACTAATTAAAATCGGTTTATCTAAGAATTAAGTTATCTATTTTGTAATTTTACTCAATATACTTTATAGTTAAAGAATTAAAAATAATTTAAATAATTAAAATTAACTTTATAATGCGTAAATATACAGCCTCACTGAAAATAAAATATATATATATCCAAAGAATTTATTTACCAATATTCATTAATACAATAATAATTTATATTTATAACATTGAATGTATAGATAGGTATTTTTTTATATCTTTTTTGATTCCGGCATGATGGCATAAGATCAATATACGATTAAATAAACTATCTAATGTTATTTTATTTTTATAGTTAATTAGGGGTTTTTTAATATTCAATACTTGAACATTTATTAATTAATAACTTAAATAGTTATAATTAAAAAATTTTTAATATATATTAAGTAGGTAACTTATATAATTAAAAAATAAATTTGCTTATCTTTGGTTTGTATATATTACATTAATATAATATAATATTAATTTAAATGGTATATTTATTACTTTATATCAGACAAAAATACCTAAAATAGTTATGAATAGGTAATAAGTTATATTTTTCCGTTTATTTTAATAATTTAAGAAATAAATATCCTTGGTATCTAAAAAACCCTAAGTTAATAATTTTTTTTTTTTTAATATACATTGAACGAACAAAAATTACCTACTTATTATTAACTTACTCAGACATTTTTTTAAATTTTTATAATTTATTAACAGTACATCAAATTAACTAGTTAAGTTAATAATCTTTATATAATAGGTAAGGCCGACAATAGTTAACGATTATTTTTAACTTAGTTAAGTAAAGTAAATTACTAATAATATGTATGTAATTAAAAGTTAATTACAATCGTCTATTAACTTAATTATAAAAAATTAACTTCAAATTTGAAATTAACTTATAACTGAAGTTTAATACTATCCAGGAATGACGTCAAAGGAAAGAGGCTATACTCATTATTTTAAAATAATTTAGAACTGTGTTGACTAAATAAATTACACCATAAATATTTTGTTTTACCATTAGTACTAATAATTAGTAACGACTGAAAAAATATAAATTTGCATTCGATTATTTGAAATAAATTAAAAATATTATGTACAACTCGTTAATAATCAACTTATAATTATTATGACTCATTAATATAAGAATCAAATTATAATAATTAAATAATAATATTTTAACAGAAGTTGGTATATATACATATGTAATTGTATTTTAATACAACGTCGAAAATTCAAAATCTATGTATGAACAAAGGAATATACATATAACTTTAAATTAATATTATCTGACGAACAAATTATTATTGGTCGATATTTTTCCCAAGGTCTTATATAATATTAACATAATATATATCTTTCGTGTTTTCATCTCATAAATACGACGAAAATTCTAAAGTTATGGTATTTTACTCGATTTTTCTTTTTATATAACCTATAATAATTATTAGAAATGTGTATAACAATTTTATTTGAACTCACGACATTACCATATAATAAATTTATTTTTGTATGTGACCCCATGACTTATATAGGTACTTGAGCAATGAGTATCCAAAAAAAATATTACTTTTCTATTTGAATATATCATATAAGTAATATATTATTCATATATTATATGCACTTACATCATATAGCGTAGTTTTCATAAAATCTGGCAAACACTCACAAAACGCGAAGCTTTGATGTACAACCTACTTCACGACGTTCAAACCGAAACATTTTTAGACCATTTCTCTTTTTTTCTTTTTCATAACGTAGTGTCATTTCAATTTTCTCAGTGCATCCAATATTTGAGTTTGTAAAAATATGACACCGGTGTATCATTTTTATTTTAAATGCAATTTAATCTTTATACCAGTTCAAAAATACTATAAAATAGTATATAATTTAAAATACCTATATAACGCCCTTGTATGTGCTTAACATTCTATACATTATCTTCAGTGAATTATGTCCATTTATAATTTTACACTGAAAACCTTAAAATTACTTTTTATAACTCAATGTCACAAAAAATAAAAAAATGTAATCTTAACCACTCATAGTACATTTGAGTACAATACATTATATATTATATACATCAAAAAATACTTTATGTGCAGTGTTAGCAATATAAATTTGACGTTGCATATTTTTCTGACAATAATATATACGAGTATGTGGCAGTCGAGTTTGGAAAATAAACAATATATAATATTATCATTGAGAAAGAAAAATATTCTTACTATCATTTACTCCCATGAATATTGTAAATATTATTATTACAAATGAATAACAAAGTTGGTGAAATTCTATCGACAAACAAGAACCGGCATTCATTTAACTTGATAACCCGCTCTAGGATCACAATTACATGAACTGTTCCGATTTCCAGACTAAGCCGACCATGAAATGCGTACTTAACAAACCACTATGAAAGAATACAACCTATGCAAAAAATATCGTACCTATTATATCTTTTGTAATAATAAGCTATGATCGTAGTAGTTATTAGAACGACCTTTCGGAGGTCGTCTCGCATATTATATGAGGACTAATTCAATGACAAAGTCTCGTTACATCTTCGTTACAGTACACTTACCGTAAGTTTAATTGTAAATAAATAAATATAATTTTAGTTTCTAACTTTTAGTTTTCAATATTTTATATCATTTATTTTATTCGTTTGAATCAAAAACGCTAAATAGAATACACACTATCACAAATATAATTTAATAATTATTACGTAAAGGATTTTAACTGTAAACGGAGTCCATATAGTTACTTATACATACGTATACATAGTTACAGGTCAATGGAAAATACTAAGTTCCTAAATAATAATTTATAAGTAGCTTTAGCCATTTTTTTTAAACAAAAATAATCAAAATGATTTTCTCGTAATATGCAGTTTTGACCATATTTTATCGTCACTTAAAATTTTTCATAGACGACCAGATTAGCAGTTTGTATAAAAACATTATTACATGAATAATATATTATACCTACGTATAAAATATTGTTATGACTCTGACACGTACGTATGTACAGTGTACATTGTACACTTACGAAAATAAACGTTGTATTTCTCCATTAAACAGCTGTAAAACGTGAGCAAATACACTGAACGAGGGTTTTTTGGTTAAAAGGTTTTTAATGATAAGACGTCGACGTCGTGAGTAAAAAAATTGTTCACGAATAAGTGTTTTTATGCTTTATAATGACGAAAATTAAAATATTATGCTGACAAAGTTACGAGTGTGGTCATTAGAAGGCAAGTCTTGTACATTTATTTACCGGCTGCAGAGCACGTCATGTTAGTATTAATGTATTCACAGAGGTCATTATCACTATATTTATACATATATATATAACATATAAATTTATATATTTTTTTAGGTTAATTTATCCCGAATAAATTGTCGACCGTTTGTTCGTGTCTTCTCCTCCCCTTCAAAAATGGCCGAGTCCATGAAACACACACAAACGTTCATAAGCCCGCAAAAGTTATTATAATTTATGAACTGTGCTTTTTCCGAAAGTATTTCACCAATATTATAAGAGATGTCTTGACAGAAATAGCCTCACATTCAACTTCTATCTACAAATTTATATAGCGCATTCAACACAAACCTATATGAACTAATTTATTTATTTATTATAGAGGGTATTTGAATATCGAATTAAGATGCAATCATTCACTAGTGTAATCGAATATTAATTCACGAATCATGGTGTTCAGTATTTTTAAATAGCAAATAAATAAATATGAAAATCTGGTCAGTAGCAATTCACTTGTCAGATTAGATACTGGTAGTGGATGTATTGAGTTTTAAAGCAATGTTAAATTATTTCTTTTGATAAAATACGATTCTGTACATACCTACATATAAAACTATTATCCAATATATAAAAATTTTCAATAGTTTTCCTTTGCGTATAATAACTATTGAGAAAATTGAAAATATACCTGTTTAAAATATCAATTACAATCAATTTATATTGTAAAATTTTATATACGAGTACATACGTATAATAAAAAAAAGGATTTCATTTCAAAGTATTGTAAAAATGATTGCAATGTGATTAAAACAGTTTTTAAAATTTTAAATCCATATTAAAGTGCTATTGTAAATATTCCATGTTAATTTTAAGTTTTTGATGCTATAATTTTCTAATTTATAACAATTTTCAGTAGTTTTTATTTACGATTAAGAAAACTACTGAGAAATTTTTAAAATAACATCTTTAAAGTACTTAGTAGAACAAATTTTTAAACAGAAATAACTTCAATCCGAATTTTTTACTCGACTTCTTCTACGCAAAAAAATGTATACATCAAATAAAACACATAATTATAAAACCAATACATATATCGCTACTCTGAAAATCTGAAAATTAGATAATTATTATTATTTATTAGTAATTAAACGCACAATGTTATTACAGTGTTAAAAAGTAAGTTGTCACCAAACACTGTAAATATTTTATACATTGTATTTTATTAATTGTTTTATAAAATACGCTTTTTACAAATAATATTAAAAATTTTATATTATGCTAATTGAATTTATACCTAAAATATAATAATTATTAATGGTGTTAACTTTGGTTTAATTTTAAAGGCTGTATAATACTATGATTTGGGCATACACCCACATTCATAATATATTTTATTTAAGTTAAAATACAATTTTATTGATTCAACCGAAAAAAATTAAATGTTTAAATCTTAGTATGAAGAAACCGGTTAGTAAAAGGGGAAAATAACTCAATTAAATTTACTGAATTTGAAAGCAATAATAAATCATTTCTTTCGTTTAATCCTTCTCATTATTATTCTCTCGGCTTTCTTTACCTGATTCTTCATAGTCCTGTTGACTGAAATTCTGAGTAATAATAAACAATTATTCCATTCAAACCTACTTTCAGGAAAATCGAATCTCTTTATTTATTATCCCTAATTAATTTCAAAATTCCAGTCCGTGAAACGCGTTTTTCTGTCATTTTTCAAATTTTTCATTCTTTTGTCAATTTTCCCAATAACTCTCAAATCATACGTTTAATTTGTGTCGCCAATCTCTTCTCTTTTTCTTTCTTTCGATATTTAATAAGTTTAACTTTGTTATTGTGTTATCATTTTATTTATAATAATAGAATGTAGTTTGTCAATCATTTAAATATAATCTTAATGTATTTAATAAATGTACAATTTGTAACCTAGGCTCATTCCATTACTAAAATATAAAATAAAAACAATTCAAAGTGAGGGTTCAATTTAATAATATACATAACTTTGTAATCGGTAAATTTAATAATGCAGTGTATAAATGATCTTTGAAGATTTATTAAATTTATAGATCACTAAATCCTAACCTTGTATTACATTTTCCGGCATGTAATCTAATATTACTAATTTCAGGACTTCAAAATCTCAAAATCTATAATACTGTTACAATAGATAAAAATTCGTAAACATTTTTCAAAAATATGTTCACGTTGATATATTACTACAATTCATATTTACAGTGTAAATTTCATGTCTCTACCGGATAACTATCTTTGGGATTACTAACGGAAATAACAAAAATCGCCTTTAACAAACACGAATTATCCATACCTATTATATTATCATATAAATAAGAATACACCATGATATAACCTACGTTTATTTTTATAAATTAAGTATTCCTTATAACTTTAGGCTATATGCCAATTTTATGTGTAATTGTCTATAATTTTACAAATATTTCGAAACCGAGAAAATAAATACAATTTTTTTTTTTTAGCCGAAACGATACTCGTAGACCTCTATAGCTGAAAATATAGCTATGTATCTTTTCCCGAACAAAATCGAAGAAATCGTATACACCTATATGTCCTTGGCCAAAATGATAAACACTCGATGAAATAATGTATTATAAATTTTCGAAATGTTTGTCTCGGTCATTTATCTGTGTACCCGGACATTTATTTGTAACTGGCTATTTTTGAGTGTGGTCATTTTTTCCACGGCCAATTTCTACACGGAAGTTTTCGCCAAACACCAAATAAATCCATAAATATTACGAGAAAGTCGTCATTTGAATATACAGGACGTTTTACAGGAACTCCAATAAACACACCACCGATGTTTGGTGAAACTCGGTTTATTTTTTATTATTTCGGTTATTTTTTACCTGAAGTGTACCTATCGATGGTGAAAATTTGTTTGTGTATATATATATATATATGAATATGTGTACCTATATGTCTGTCAGTGTGTGTTTGAAGGGTTTCAGTATTCCATGACTACCACCGTTCTCGTCGATGGTGGTGATTAATCTCGTTGACGGTAAAATGTTTCGTACGTGACCGGACCGTGAAATATTTTTTTTTTTTTTTTTTTTTTTTGTTCTCTCTTTCTTTTACTATTTCACATAACGGTAGCCACCCATTTTTGTCTCCTGGCTGCTTTTTTTTTCTACCGTAGAACGTTCGTATCTCTCTCCATCAAACCCATTTCTCAGTCCTCTGCGATATAGGGACTAATGAAACGATACTATTGTAACGTTGCTAAAACAAATAAATTATATTTTATTGTATTTCAAAAAATAAAATTTAGTGTTCTGGTCAATATATATAGAGACGTGTGTCGAGAATCAGAATTCAGTATAATTTGAATATTCACTCTTTGTAATGGCAATTAATTATACACCTATAGAATATGTTGTATTATTTTTATCGTCGAAAAACTTCTTATGGCTAATGCCGAATTTACTGGTACAAACAACACTAGTTCAATAAACATTAAAATTTCTCCAAATTACTTTCCCATATTATTTTATTTGTAAAATCCATAATACTTTTTCAGCAACTGTAACCTAGTTTAAAGTGCAATAATCAAAATATACGAGGATTCTGATAAACGTATAATTTTTCTATTCTAATAGCTAGGTAGGTTTGAAATTTTCAATATAAATTTTAATAAGAGCAAAACTATAAATGAATGGCATTATTTAAGGGTCAGTATTTAAGTATGTGAATAAAACGTTATCATAATCAGTATATTTTAAATCTTCAGGAAAAAATGTACATATTCATATCAGACCAAAAACAAAGTAATTTAAACAATTTTCAACTTTTTTTTTTAATAATTGATTATAATTATTATAATACTATATTAAATCGTTATTATTCTACTTTAACTAGTCTAATATTTTAATATATGATTTTTTTCTACTTTAACGGTTATCCAGTGTTAAAAAACAAAAACCCGAACACATAATAGAAAATGAGTGAGTCACAAAATCCAAGAAATATTCAAATGGACGAAATATATAATACCATCATGAAAAATATTCTAAAGATAATTAAAAATTTATCGAATATATTTTTTTCTGATGAACCTTTATGTTTCTTACTTTTAGTGAAGTTAATGTCTACTGATAATAAAGTAAAATAAAACAATGTGTGATAAATGTTCAATTAAAAGAAATTAAAGAATAAAATGTGTTTTTATTTATGTTTTATTACCTATATTTATAAGTTTATTGTAATATGATTATTTTAACAAGTAATTCACTATTCTCACTTCCACGTTTTGAATTCGCTTTTTTGACGTAAAACAACTTTTCTATATGCTGTCCTTCGTTTTAATTTCATTTTAAATGGTTTTGTAAATTTTGGAATTTAAAAGCAAATTGCCGAATTTTATGATGCTATTATCAATTTTCCAAATGAAAATTTACGTTAAATTTTCTAAAATGTAAAACGATAAAAAAAATACGTACTTATCCTTGTACGCCTTTACCCTTTAGCGTGCACTAAGTATTGATTTATTAGAGTGCCAATAATCATCATAATAACACTATCTACAAACTTGTATAAAAATACGTGCTGGTAGATAATTAAATATAAAGTTACGATTAATATATAAAGCTAAAGTCATTGTACATAACGAAAAGAAGACTCGAACATTCGTCAAGTTTAACGGTAAAACTTTATACAACATAACCGATTTGAATTTATACTTTTTATTATGAGTATTTAGTATAGGTATAAAAAAAATTACTTTTCATTAAAATTCAGTATTGATCGTCGAAAATAGTTTTCAAAGTTTAAAACAAATTCAAAAATATACGAAATAATAGGTTTATATAATTACAATATTATAATTTGTATATCAATATGTTCGTACATAATCAAATGTAGACGTTTTCATTAAACTTTCATACATATACCACTAAAAAAAAATTTTTGAACCATTCCAAAAGTTTTTTTTTCTTTTCAAATGTCACTAACTTGTGAAGATTCATAAAAATATTATTATTATTATTATTATTATAGCTAGTAATATAATAAAAAAAACATATATTTTCGTACTGTTGCTAATGTATAACCATCTGAGGCCATTATTTAAAATATATTTTATTTAGAAACTTTATGTCATATGCGCATTTTTTATTATGATTAAAAATATTTAATATTTGTATGTTGAAAGAGTTGTTTTTAATTTAAAGTTTACTTTGGTTAATAAGTAAACATATTATTTTATATTACATTACTACATATTATAGCATATAATTATGTTAACTAAAATATCCAATTTCAAAACAAAATTTTACTATAATATAAAGGAACATGAAACCGTCATAATATATTATTATAATATAAGGACAAATAGTAATTACATGTTGACAAATAAAATATGATAAAAGTTTTCTTAAAAAAGTTACATTATACTTACACAAAAGAATAAGAGTCACCTGGAATATAAAACAAATTGTTTAACCTATATATATAGTTTATTTAAGAAATCATAAAATTTAATAAAATAAAATAAATATATTCTCGAAATTTTAAAACATAAATATTACGTATTTTAAAAAAATAAAACATACAATACAAATTACACGTAGACAATTATAGGTTTGGAAATAAAACCAATAGTTATAAATTTTATATATTATACATATATAAAAATTTAAAGTGTCAATATAAAAAAGAATATACGTAAAAGGCTACTAATAAAATGTTTGAATTAATCTTACGTCAAAATATTTATAACCTTATAAATATATAATTAGTGCAGTTCAAAAGTAACAGAAGTTTTTATAAAACAATTGTTTTATTTTTATTTCTTTATTATTATCTTAGTTTTACACAAAAATTACTGTTGAGAAATAAAATACAGTTATACAAAACTAATTTAAAAAACTTTCCAAAACAATTTAATATTCATTATTATTTATTTTGATGGTTTTACAAGAATATTTAATAATGTAATAATGTAATAGTGTAAAAATAACTGAGTTGAACACTTCTAATTGATTTTTAATTTGATTTAAATACACTATGCATTTTAAATAATAATATAAGATACTACATCTTTTTGTGTAATATGCCAAGAAGATTTATAATAACGAAGAAAATATTTTTTACATATTTTTCAACTTAAGAGATAATTATGGGCGTATATCAAATACACAATTACGAAATATTATATATTTTAACTTTTAGATTTGTTAACTGAATTAAGAAGCTAGTGGTCTTATAATGATTTATATTATAGTTTTTTTTTTCTGTGAACAACTTTTTGACTAGAAGGAGTTGAATAGGAGTTTTGGAGTAAAGAGCTTTATTGAGAGAAAATTGATTTTTTTTTATATTTTTAAAATAATTTAATTTTTTTTTTTTTTTTTTTGATTTTTCTAGTAGTTAACAATTTGAAAACAATTTAAATAAATTTAATTAGGTAAACCGTACCTAAATTTTAAAAAAAATCACTATACATA
The DNA here is from genome assembly GCA_025469235.1 of Pemphigus obesinymphae. Taxonomy (NCBI): domain Eukaryota; kingdom Metazoa; phylum Arthropoda; class Insecta; order Hemiptera; family Aphididae; genus Pemphigus; species Pemphigus obesinymphae. The sequence continues at coordinate 9,706 of JAIPRL010001763.1, read as the reverse complement.
AACATATTTTAAGTTTTATATTTTATTTTATTTAATAAATTATTTTTTATCTCTCAAACTGTGATTATAGTACAGAAATAAGTAATTATCCTGGTAGAATTTGGGCTTTGAAATTTGATGTTGGGACCGCGTCTTGTTATTATCATTCGACCAATGATGAAAAAATGGTAATTAGTATCTAAATAAAGACCTATGATGTAAATATTGTGTTTTTAGTGGCTTAGGTGTCTATATAATGTCATATTTAAAATTTGCTGTAAATTTAACAAACATCATAAACCTGTATCTTGGTGACTTTTTGTATATTGTTCAAGTATTTGTGATATTAATATTAAAATAAATTATTACTTCCTCAATTAAAATAATATACGTTTATGCATTGGTCTATACCACCTATACATTGATATTAAAATTAATAATTATGACACTATGTACAAATATTCAATAAAAGCCGTATAATAATATATTTGTTTCACATAAATATTAAATTCAAAAATTGAAATTTTAAATTGTATTTAAATTTATATATACTCTTATATATCTTTATATAACCATTTTCTGGATTCCTTTTCCTATCTTAAATTCTCTCACCATAGTGGTTTACGCAATGACCATGGTAGTATTCTTGATCTTGTATTTTCAAATTCCAATATACTGTGCGTAAACAAAGCTACTTCATTTATTGTTAGTTCTGACTTTTATCACCCCCCCCCCCCCATTACACATTAGGTATCCAATCCAGTCTAAAATCCAATATAGCTATATGCATTCTTTTCGTGATTTCAAATTCTGTGACTATAATTTAGTTTCTCAATTTTTAAATTCTTTCGACTGGATAATACTTTTTCATTATATATTATTAAAGATGCGGTTACTATATTTAATGATGATTAACGCTATAAACAGATCTGTCCCTTTTAGGACTTTTTTACCTCCTAAATTTCCTCACTGGGATTCTTCTGAACTAAAAAATTGGATTTTTAAACGCTCGAACTCATCTTCGGATTATCACGTATTTTCTGAGCTGAGGACTAGGTGTTTTCGTTGTTCTAAAAACGATTATAAAACTTATGTTATAAACACTATGCATTGTCATCCTATATTCCTCTTTTGAATCAGCTAATTTGTTTTCTTCGTATTTCTCCTACATCATTTGCCCACCATTCATTTGTATGTTTCCTACTGATAATCCTTGTAGTATCATTTCTTTTGACCTACCAACCAACATACATTTTATTCAGAGTGATGTGCTTCTTGCTATTAATTCTTTAAAAAAAAAAAAAACAGTTTCAAATGTCGCCTTATTTATAATTGCCGCCATTCAATCATGTTTTTTTACTCTATGTGCTCTTCCTTTATGAAGATATTTTCCCGTATTTTTGGAAAATCTGCTCAGTAACCCCTGTTCTCAAACCTAATGGTCCATCTAATGTTGAAAATTATAGACCTATTTCTATTACACCTCATTTAGCCAAACTATTTCAATCTCTAGTATTTTCTTGTAAATAGAAGTTTAAACCATATAATTATTGATGAGTAGCATAGCTTTAGGTCTGAAAAATCTACCATTACTAATAATGTTGTGTTTTCTTCTTTTCTAAATGAATGTATAGAGAGTTTGAAGTAGTTTTTACTGACTTCAGAAAGGCATTTGATAGAGTTATCCATAGTGTTTTACTCAGAGAACTCGAACTACTTAGTTTAGGCAATCCTCTCATTTCATGGCTTAAATCCTACCCCTCAGATAGAAAGGGAATAAAGAAAGGGAATAATAAAAGAATAGATTGTAAAGGTCCTTGAATCAGCATCTCTCTTGTCAGATATTCCTTCAGGTGTTCTTCAAGGAGGGCATATGAGTCCTTTTCTTTTTATCTTATTTGTTAACTCTATAAATAAATGGGTTACTAAGCCAAAACTCCTTCTATTTGCTAATGACATAAATTTATTTATAATATTGACTCTCTTGATAGTTGCCATAACCTACAGTCTGAGTTGGACATCTTTTTTTCGTGGGCTAATGGTCTTGGCCTGACACTCAATTTAGATAAATGAATTATCATAACCTTTTCCAGAAGTTTTACTCCCATCCATCATTCATATCACTTAATTCGCACTACTATTCAGCGTGTAGTTCTTTTTAAAGATCTTGGGATTTTTTATTCTTCGTCATTGAGCTTAGAGCACACTACATTAAAGCTACTACATGTAAAGCATTTAATATATTGGGCTATGTTAAATTTAACACTAAAGGGTTTTCTCTTCGTCTCTTCGCTCTCTTTATTTCGTTTTGGTCAGATCTGTACTCGAGTATGGTAGAATAGTGTGGTTTCCATATTTGGCTAAAAATCAATTATTAAGAACTGAACATGTAAAGAATAAGTTTCTCTCGTACATTTTGTATATTCTTAAAATTGAACACCCTCAATATGACCGCTTAACACAAGTTACTGTTTTTTTGTAAGCAGTTTTAATCCCTATATATATATAAATATTCCTAAGTATTTTTTAGACTTATAGTTATTTTAATAATTTAATTTTCACTTACTCTTAAAACGTAGTTTAAATGCGCATATTAGAAATTAACCACGTAGGGCATTGCAGATAATTTTTTTTACGTAATTAAATTTTTTTTTATCTTTTTACGAGGTTTTCAAGTTGATAAAAATGAAAATCAACAATTATAGAAAAAATTATACTGACCCTGGACAATGTTAAAAATTTAATTTCAAATATATTTTATCATATTTTTTAATCTTTAGAATTTAATTCTTGAAGATCTTCTTAAAATGTCCTGCATAACCTCTTGTAATCCCTTGAAACCCCGGTGTATACAACGTCCGCAAATTTTTTTTCATTTTCATAGATAAACAACTAGCAGTATAATATTGCTCGACGTAAAAAAATATTAGAACAATATTATTAGCGATGGGTTACGGTTTTGTAAAATATACGATGTACCGTAAACCGACTGCATCAAAAGATTAGGAACGAAATCTGCATTTAATCGTCGCACAACACGTCGTTTTTCGCCGCAATTTTTAGCGTCAGTTCGATGATATATTACTATACGTGTGTAATATGGAAATTTCAAGGCAATACATCATTCCGACCAGAGAATATTTCGAATCCAATCTGATTATGGTCCCCATACAATTCGCTCCCATTGTTTATATTTTATAAAAACATACAACGAATTTCGGTTTAAATTACGAAATACCCGACCTAAATTAAGTAAATATGTTTAACGTTCCAACTCGAACATTCTCGTTTTGAATGAGAGTAATTTTAAAGTTTTTCATTATTTTTTAAGAACATTTTATAAATAAACATACGATAAGCGTGCCCTTTAGAATAATTCATAAAATATGAACTTTTAAATTCTGAGAGAATCAACAGGAATGTATTTATTAGCTATATATAATATTATAATGTATTAATTTACAAAGATGTTTTTTTTTTTAAATATTATTAATTATTTCATATCTCAAATCATTAGTAAAAGGAGTGCTCCAAATGTTTCATGTGTAATCATTTACTAGTAGCAAATTGTATTTTATTCGTATGTTAAGACGGTCATTTTTTAATATATCCAATTATTTTTGCCAAGCTTAAGAATAAACTATCGCAAAAATAATGTAAAAAGGATAAGTCATCAAAAACGGTCCCATATAATTGAAATATACACCGATATATATATTTAAGTTATATAATATTAACATGATGGAATTTTCAACAAATGTTTATTAATTTTGGACTATTTATGATAATTATAAATTTTGATAATTGTATGTGTCATAGTGTTAATTTTATGTTTGAAGACTCGAAAATTTAATATAGAATTAATTAGAATTAATATTAAACTAAATTTTAAAAAATATCAAGGTTTTTTTATTAATGGGCTGAATTTTTAAAATATATATAATTGACAATAATCATTAATTTACTGATTACTTCGAGTTCCATTCAAAGTCGTTTTAAAGAAAGAAATGAATTAATATTACTTTTAAACTCAACAAGTGCATTAACAAAATATCCTGTCTGATAAGCGAAGTTCTTCCATACCATATTGACCATTTTTTATTCTGAGAACTTTAATATTCATTTATTATTTATAACTATATTATTCTTCATAATAATATGTATAGATCCAATACTGATGCAATAATATAAAAAAAATACATTTTCCAGGATAAAAAGATTATAAAATTGAATGCATTTACATTTTAGATTCTGAGCGAATCGAAGAATGTATAGGTTTCATTATATGTTTTTATGTCCGTATTCATTTTTTTTTTTTTTTTTTTTTTTTTTTTTTTTTTTTTTTTTAGTCAAGCAAAAGTTTTAGAGTGAATATCTTTTTTATAGCAAATTGATTCTAGACGATACATTAGAGAGAGCCTTTTTCGATTTTCTCAGTACTTTTTTTTATGCATAGAGAAAATATACCTTTTATAATATAAATTGTTTTATTTTTATAAATACCAGGAAAATGACAAATAAAATTAATATGGTTTTTTTTTTTTTTTTTTTTATATAACATTGTACTGAACTTTTCTCATAATCCTCTCTTGAAATCAATGATTTATCTTTAACAATTAACTATAAACTATGGAATTAATTAGTTACAAAATATTAATATTATAGCTTTCATACATTACAAACAGATTGTATGTACACTAACATTTATAACTAGTTATATTTGTCATTTTTAAATTAAATTATTTACTAAAATAAAATAGCAACATACTAAAAAGTATTTAATTAAAATATACGTACTTATTGAATTGTTGAATACTATTAGAAATGATAACTCAATAACTGTTAACGTATGCATACAAATATCTTAATTGTAAATCATGACAAAATATTATTTCTTTATGTTTTTAAATTTGTTTTAACATTAATTGTTTTTTATTTTAAACCATTTGGTACAAGCAGAATATTAAGTTTAAAACTGTATACAATTACAATAAGTTAGAAATGTATCATTTATTGTGTATAAAAAGTTTTATTTTTTTATTTTAAATAAAAATAATAAAAAAATATTTTTTATAAAATTATCCATATTTTTTGATTCAAGTGTATAGATGTTAATTTTATCATGTTACCGTATTTCAAATGATTTAGTCAAAATCATAGTAAAATTAAATCGTTTTCAATTTTTTATTTTATCATTTTATTTTTACTACTATCGCCTATATGGCAATTTAATATACTTTACTTAATGAGGCTCACATACATGTACATGAATATATCCTTGTAAAATATTTTATTTAATTTTCAACGAGTATCGCTCGAAAGATATAAAAGCGTATGAAACCTTTGAAAAGTAATAAAATACTGACGATAAAAATAATAATTATTTTTATAGGTACCGTGAATATTGTGTTGCGAACAAATGGTTTCAGCGAAAAAGTATTTTCATTTTTATTAATCGTAATACCCGTACGTAGGTATAGTATACATACATACTCGTATTTCGTTACAGCTATTTTATTCTAGAATAATTTTGTCCGACGTAAAGAATAAAAGTTCCCTTCAATATAATTGCCAATATTGTCAATGGTATAAATGATAATTATTGTTTATGTTCGCGTTACTTGTGGCAGCGTTCGTTTTTCGACTAGTGGCACTCGCGAACCATTCGATGGAACGCAGAAAATCGGTATCGTGTACCCGGAGAACATACTGGAAAGAAAATATTAATTTGGAATACATTATGTATTACATAAGAGGAGGGTCCCTTCCCCCCCCAACATCCGATTTTCACCGTTATTCCTTTATTCGTGCGTTCGGAGGTCGTCTAAACGCCGACATATCGTACGAGATACGTACCGTTTTCCATATTTCCTATTCGGAATAATCGTGGCGGCGACGGGCACCGCGTATTATAATAGAATATCGTCATAGACGCATACCATAACGTGACGGCGACGACAATATTATCGTCCGAGTATTTTTGTTTATTAAATTTTTCGTACTCGGAGATCGTCCAAAAGGTCGGGCGTGTGCATAATATCATTAGTCTAAACACACACTTTGGGTATCGTATTGCCAACGACGGCGGCAGCTGAGGTACACATATTATATTATAACAAAGAGAGACCAACCCGAATATAGTATAGTATACTATAGTGTAATACTTATATGTCGTATTTATTATATCTACGGTATAGTCGTCGATATACCCGTAACGCATTCAACCGAGTACTGTATTCGTTTTTCATATCATTCTCGTCATTTTAAACCTATTTGCATTCGATTTGATTACGGGCATGAGACCTGACCGTAGATGTACGCGAATCATCTACGGCACAGCCGTTTTTCCAAAATAATCTATCTCCGTGTTTAACGATAACAAACGAAAAACATCTTTACTCGGGTGACACCGTACACCCGGGGATGGCCGGCGACTCAAAGTAACTGGAGCACTAAATCTTAAAACTCAAAACGACCGCGGGCTAGAGTTGTACTTTATTCATTGTTATATAATATTAATATGAAACTAGTTTATTAACATATAATATTTTACACGTCCATACGATAAAAACTAATATCCAAGTTTAATATACAGGTTTTTTTTTTTTAATTTCTTCAATTATTTATCTTGCGTTTACTTTTACTACAATTGAATTGAATAATTATAATCGATTTATTGATGATAAAAATATCGAAAGGCAGTCCGGGCCGGATAAAAAGAGATGGCCGGCCGCTAGTAGCCCATCCCTGCTATACACGATAAATAATACTTGTTTCACTGAGCGCCGATGAAATACGGTTAAATTATTCGTATATACACGTGAACGATATATCGTAGGAATGGGTAACCGTTGGGAATAGTGCGCTTAACTTGGACCACTAATGCGTACCAGCTAATTTGTTTTAATTATTATCGTTGGTGATACACTATCGCTATCACTTTTTTAATTTAATTAAAATATGGCTATTTCCGTATTTCCCCCGAAGCCCAAAATCGATCAGTTTCTAATCATATTTACGATTAATATACCAAAGTCATAAATTACGTTTAAAATTATTAACATTTCGGGACACTTGTTCATTTATCCACGATAGTCAATAGTAATACATTTTAGTAAATTATATATGTCAATAGTCCTAGATTATAGTGAATAATCGAAAACAATTAACGTTAATTTATAGGAATGTAGGAAGTTAAGAATTTATTAATCATTCATAGTACCAGCTATTCCCTTTAATTATAACGTTAACCATTCAATTTTTTGTTTAATAAAACGGTATACCAATGACTTTTCATAGAAACAACATGTCTACAAAAATGATAAGAAATTAACTATTTTTAGAGATAAAATACAAATGTTTAAATTCATAGAAATCAATACTTTGGAGATGATCTCATAAACATTTCGCAAAATATTAATTTCAAATTAGTTTTAGTGATTTAAAAAACTAAAAAAAAAAAAAAATTTTTTTGTACATTCAATATTATGCGATATACGTATAATAAGAGAAAGGTAAACAAACATATGAGATCGTATTTGAAATGTTAGCCTTCAAAACTAAAACCATTTTAAAATGCCTTTTTATTTATTTTTCGTAAAACTATTTTTAAACAAATATCGTAACTACACAGCAACAAATAGTACTATAGATACTAGGTTATTTATAAATTACTTTTAAAATGTATTTAAACATTTTTTGAATGTTGAATTAAAAATTTTCTCTAAATATCATATAAAGTACTATATCTTACACTTAACATTAAATATAAATATTAAAAACTATAATTTTAGAAGTACTATCTTCGAGTATGTACAATTTGAACTATAATTAACCTAAAATACATTCTATTCAAGATAACTCGTAATAGCAATAAATATATAAATATAAATATATATATATATCAAGGATTTAATAGGTATATAAATTCATCATTATATATTTTCACTATTGGTTGATGTCTGATTCATCCTGTTTACTCGCTATATTTAACACGCATATATTATACAGTTTAAAATGATAAATGTAAAGCTGTCTACATAAAATAAGTATTATTCTTGAAATAATATCTTTCTAGGAAAATCTCCCCCAAAACAAAATATTTCACTGTACCCAATCTATTTTGCTCATTTTTTGTATTTTATCAAAACGTTAAACGAGTTTTGGTTTAAATTTCATAATTTTCGTCCATTATATTTCTGTACATTTAATTTATGAACTATAATATGATCACGTGGTTACACACAACGTACTTGATGACAATATTCATCTTGTTTTTTTTATTTTATTAATTCATATTAATTTAAATTGTTAATATATACGTATTATATACGGCCAAAAGGACTTGTATACAATATTATCACGCTAAATCCATTTTAGATCGTTCGGATAGAAATATACCGACCTGAGTATGATATATTTTTCTACTGCTAGTGGTGTAGTGTGATAAATTACAAAATTAAATCGTTGAGAAAATGGACTTTTCCGACATATATGATTTTAATATTTCAAGTATATTTTGTAAGTACAATAATATACACTATTTTTACTTGTCTGCGAACGGATAACATTGATGTATTTTATCCAATCAAATACGTGTTATTTATGTCCGTTCTACCAATTGCCATATCGTTCAATATCGCCATGAGGAATTTGACGTTATATAGGAAAACGTACGCGCTAGAAAGGATCATCAGATGCGGTGGTGATAGACAGCCCCACGAGAGTGTTACATAGTTACGTATACCCTATGAAATATATACAAATAATGTAGGTAATATTTCCATGGGAAGGAAAGACATTCCAACAGAGAATCGCTTGTTGTAACTGTCAGTAAAGTGTACGAAATTGTACAAGTATTCTTTATTCATAAAACATCATAACAATCATTATATTATGTCTATGTCTTTGTATAATAATACATATATAATATATACATTACATGCTCGTATATATTTCAGAGTTGCAAAGTGTTTTAAATAAATTGCAGACATATTATATAAACTAAATAGGCTCCCGCTTCCTCGCATCCGGTCTATTGAAACACGAAACACTCATCAAACCACAATACGTTATAAGCAAAAAAAAAAGTATTATAGAAGAAAAAATTCCGAATTAAAATTTACAATCCATGAACATTCTGATATTATTATCGTATTATATTTTAAACAAAAATGTAATAGAATTAATATTTTCTTCCACAATATCTCTTTTTATCATACGTCGTCTGATATGAAGAATGGTTTTATGTAAATAACAATTACATTTCCTACTATAAAATCATATATATATATATATATATACAGGATATTCCAATTTTCCGTACAAACTTCAAGAATTACCCCGTGTTGATGAATATAATTGAAAACATATTTTGGATTTTACGAATTTCAAAATTTTAAGCGTACTTAAAATAGTTATTTCTTTTAATTTTAAATTTATTGTTAAACAAAATACATAGCAAAATTTACATTACTCGACCCACAAGCCCGTATTTTGATAAATCACATAATTAAATGAAATATTGTCTAACAAAACAATATAAAAAAAACTAATAAAACTATCATTGACTAAAATTTTTTGTTACACTTATAAGATAAGCAGTGGTGGATTTGGGGAGGGACGCAGGGGGACGGAGCTACTCTTCATTTTTTTCACGTTTAACAGCGCACCCCTTAATTTATTTATCAGGGAACGCAAGGGACGCAGTGTTTGTTTTAATTTTTAT
>JAIPRL010001762.1:0-73880 GCA_025469235.1 Pemphigus obesinymphae | reverse complement strand
CTCTAAATTAAACCGTTATAGAGCGTTAGCTATGCCAGATTTCCATTTATGAAACTTTTGCGACCCGTTCCCCTCTACACCCTCCATCTAAGCGATACCAGTCCATAGTATCTTAGTCCGTGGTTTAGTATTTAGAAACCTGTAAAACCACAACGAGGTTATCTCTGAAATGTTGACATCTACAAATTTTATAATAGTACTTTATAACTTTAAAATCATTTGAAAAAGCCAGTTTATTTGTTTTACGTAAATGTATTTTTTAACAAATATCGTGATTACACCACAATACAAAATAGTACTGACACAGGACCATTTTTAATTACTTTTAAATTATATTAAAATATTCTTTGATTGTTAAATTTTAATTTTTCTTAAAATATTTAAAAAAATGCTAAACAAAACCCCTTAAAAATGGGGTGTGCGACGTCCTCTTAATGGTTTTATAAAGACAATTTTTAACAAATTTTTGACGTAATATCGACGTTTTTCTGTGGTAAGAAATCGAAAGCAATTTGAGATTTAAAACACCTATAATAAAATCGATAAAGGACAATAATTCGGTTGTAATTTAAATTTCAAAAGTTAAATTGTTTACTTCATTTAATTATTAAGTTAAGAAAGCGAAAATGAGGTTCAATACAAAATTGAAAATATTTTCCTCCATTGTTTTATAATAAACATATTTAACTCGATCTTTAATCAAATTATGAACAAGTTTAAAGAGTTTTACATAGTAACATAAAATAATACATTTAGCTTAGACACATATATATAAATATACATATATACTATATAGGTACTTACTTAAAGTATGAAAAAAAAATACAGCATAATTTTGTTTATTATATAAATTTTTTATATAAATTATTGAAAAGTGGTCAAAAAGTTTTGAAATTTCATCATATCAATATAATAAATATTTGGTATTCATAATACGTTTTTGACATTATAATTTTTTAATTTATAAACATATTTAGCCATTTTTTGTAACTCTAAAGAAATTACCCAGAAAATCTAAAAATTACCTCTTTAAGATACCAACTACTCGTAAAACTAATTTTCTAACAAAAATTTTTAATTTTCACTTTAAAACTCCACCTTAACATCTAAAGAAGTGTATACTATCGTTTTTTGAGAGTATTAATTAATATAGTTAGAATAACGTATGATTAACCGTTTAGTAAATGTTCAAGTCTTAATTGCTAAAATTATCCCTTTTAGCACTTCAACATTTAAATACCAATAATAATTATTGTTATATTATTAAGTCCAACATTAAAAAGAATAAACTATAATTGTGAAACAACTTCGTTTAGAATTGAATAAAATTTTCAATATACATAATTTGTATTTTGTATTATATATAATATTTGTATAAGTACCTATATAATATTTAAACTATATTGACAAATTGTAAACATCCATATCATCTACAATAATTTTAAATTAATTCAATTGCTTTTTAAGGAAAATTTGTGTGTTTATTAAAAATTCGGAAATCGGAATTAAACAACAATATTGAACAATATCGATGATCGTAAATTGACAGATTAAATTGTAAAAATAAGCAAATCACGTCATTGCGGTAAATGACTGAATTATTATAAAAATAATTAAATATTTCAGTCCACGCGATTATTGTACATTTGTAAGAATATTAAAATACAAACCAGCAATAATTTCGTCTTTTACGTGTGAATTTACCTGAATGGTTAATAGTTTTAACTAGTTGAGTTAAAGAGTTAAACAAAAATGAACTTTTGAACTAATTAATTCCCCTCTTTGCTCGTACATATATTATATTATAAGTTCTTCCTCCAAAATACGTCATCTTTACATATATTTATGGTCCTGTTAAAATAAGCTTAATTTGAAATAAAATTCTTAGAGGTGCTCTTTTAAATGTTATTAAAAGTCTTTAGGTATAAATAGTTCAATTAAAAAATTATCATAATATTATAATTTCAAGGATATTTAAAAGAAAAATGAAAATATATTTATTTAAATGCTATGTATTTATAAATATAATATATAGATCGGAATCAGTGGCGTACGCTAGTTGCCTATTGCCCGTGTAATTTTATTTTTTTTATAATTCATATTATCAATACGATTAATGATTATAGTGGTCGTAAGCAATGTGTACCTATTCATAATTCATATTATAAATACACCATGTTCGTAAGTAAACAGTTTTATTTAAAATCGTTATCAACATCCTACATTATAGATTGTGACGGTGCGATGCGCAGCAGAATCTGCTGCTATGGACAAGTTTTCCTGTCGTTTACTCCTGGGACGCAGTATATCCAACTGTACCTAATCGCATAGTTATTCACTGCTACAACTGTAGCTTATCATATTTTGTTTTTTTGATTTTTCGTATGAATATCGTTATACGAGTAGTTACCTTAACTGTTATTACTTCATGTTCATTGGTTTTCAATTTTTCACATTTTTTTTTTTAATCGCCTAGATACGCTGTGTACCCTCGACCTTATAATGTCGGAAAAACGAAAAAACTATTTATTTTCAATTTTCAGTTTTAAGAAGAAAAAACGGTAAGTTCAATAATTCGTAATTTATTACATACATTTTAATTTTCATTTGTGTTACATAATACTAAAAAATTACCTGTAATGCCAGCCTAAGCTTAAACTTACTATTTTTACTACTATTATAATAATAAACCACAGACAGTTATTGATACACTACCTCACTGTACAAATTTATTACCCAAAATTCAGGTACTATTAAGATTGTTTGTCACATTACCATTACTTCAGCTACGCCTGAGAGAACATTTTCAATGTTGAGGCATTTAAAATCTTACTTAAGATCAACCATGACACAGAAACGTCTCTACGGATTAGCTATAGCCAACATAAATAAAAAAGAAAAATTGACAGAAGTTGAAGTTATACAAAAATTTACAAAAAATTCACCTAAGCGTATGCAATTAACAGACTGGACAAACTAAAAAAATATATATTTTTTTTTGGTTTATATAATTATATATTATATTTATATTATATATTATGATGTATTAAACATAATATTGTGTCTACGAGTATTTATTTATTTTCAAGCCCCCGCCTCCCATTGGAAAATCCTGCGTACGCCACTGATCGAAATAGTGAAATATAATTTGCACTAAGAAATATAAACTTTATTTTATTTATTATAAGAAACATATCAGTGTCCCTGTGAGTAGTTGGTTAATAGGCAACTAAATATACATAAAACCATGTAGTGTGATTGTGTGGACTTAGTGAAATCCTTATTATAAGTTATTCTGTACCACACACTATAAATGGTTACGGAATATTGTATAGGTACAATATTTAATGTCTTAATATTTCTCCTGATAGTATTGGTTTTGGTTTAAACTTCAAATTATATTCTTTATTAGTTTATTACAAATAATAATAAATAAAATAAGCTAAATATCGTACATATAGATCTATCATTTCGGATAATAAAGAAAACCTTATATTATTATATAATATGTTGTATATTGTTATCGTTAAATTGTTTATTCTTACAAGTAATATTCAACATTTATATTTTTTAACATTGTACAATCTAATATTTATAGTTTAAAAATGTACAAAGGCATATTATAGTGTACGACACTACAAAAATGAGGTTTTGGTATTTAAGTTTTCAAGATTGATATTTGTTGGTTCTTTTTCAATACCCTTGGACCCACTAAGCTACTATATATATATATACACATTATAATATATATTTTTAACAGTATTCTATTATACACTAAAAAAGCACCTTTTTTATTCTTTCACGCCTACTGATTTATTTTTTATTTTTATTTATTTTCAAGCCCCACCATTGAAAAATCCTGCGTACGCCACTGGTCTAAGTATACACGTACTGATAAACTCCCAGTACATGAAGATATCTCCACGAATCGCACTCTAAGACTCAAATCGAGGAAGCCTGTCTGCTTCACAACCAAGGATTTAATTGAAAACCAGTTCGATGGAGTAAAAGGCTGGAGAGAGAATTGGTACCTATCAAACCCCGATAGACATCAGTTAATCAAGGACTCATGCTCCCAAATACCTGGTTTTACACTTAAAAAATGATAATGAGTCATCTAAAACAGAATCCTAACTAACGGACGAAGTGAAGAAATGTTATTCAAATGGGGCATAAAAGATTCCCCGGCATGTGACTGTGGACATCCATCTCAAACAATGGAACACATCATAAAGTATTGCCCGATCAGTGCATTTAATAAAGTAATCGATGAGATTTACAATGTCTTGAATGCAGCTTTAGCCTGACTTAGATCACTTGACATTCTCTTATAGAAAAGTTACCATCCTATACCTAGTTATAAACGATACCATGTTACCATAATATGTTTTGACATATTTTATTTTATTTTATCTTACTTTATTTTAATTAAGTTTATTTATTATTGTAGTTAACTTTGTTGAGTTGTAATGCTTGTATAGATTTTATATAATAAATAAATAGAATCATTGATTATATGTATATATATTAAGGGCAATATTTTGGAGACGATCTCATAGATATTTTACGCTACTTTAATTATATTGTTCAATATTGTATGTAAAAAAACCTTATTTTTACTTTTTTAAATTACATTAACTTTTTTAGTCATTAATATGTTGCAGAACGTCGATAAAGTCGGCTTCTGAAATATTGTTCTTTATTTATTTTATAATAGGTGTTTTAACTCTAAACTCACTGTAAGAAGTCATTTCATAAAATTTTCGTGTATATGTTTTTAATACTAAAAATCATTGATGTAGCGTCAGGGTTTTAAATTTTTTTAATTTTTTCATTATAACGTTTTTAAACTATGTAATGCATCCTCTATTATTTATAATAATATCCTATTATTTATAATAAAAAGTTTTATTCTCTTTTACTTCCTAATAGCATTTAATTAAATATTGCAAAATTTAAGAATAGGTAACAATACGACTGAAAATGTTACATGTTACATCTATATGTAATATAGAAATATATAAATTGCTAGAATGTATATATTTTATTTAAAGATTGTTTTTGATATGATTTTTATTAAAGATGAAATATCCAATACTTATATTTTTGATGTAGTTATTATAGCTGTATACAATATTAAGTACAAAAAAATAATATGCTTAAATATGAAAATAAATCGCTTCTGGAATTTTTTTAAATGATTCTACAATTTGTTGTTCTATATTATCAGAAAAATCTCGGATTTGTCCATTCACTATTACGATACCCCAATATTGACTATTTAAAAATAATACCGATTAAATTAAATACACATTTTTTGATGATTTTTTTATATAAAGATTTGAAATTCTTACAAAACGTGTAAGACAACAGAAGTTAACAACATAACTACAACTATAAATTATATACAATATAATGACAAATTGGTTAGCAAAGCTCGATCAATACTGCCTTCTTGACCCGGCTTGGTTAGCCCGCCAGTCTATCGTATTATGTACTAGCTAGTACACTACATTATCCCTACTGTAAATATAAGTTATACTATCTACAATATCTACAATGTACATATAGTATAGTATATGTGCGGTATAGACATTATATCGAAATAAAAAAATGTGATCAATAGAGGGTGGAAGCATATTTCTCGTTGGATGGGATACACTTGACTGAATTGTTGAATTCAAAACCATTTCTTTCAATAAGAACGTTTCTGATATACATTATTATAGTATAATATTATTAGAAACTATGCCCTAACATTACAGACCGGTTCAGGTGCCGTCCGTTAAGTGCCCATTTCGGTCTTCGATATTTCTTATTGGAAACTATTTAAATGTACTTTTTTAACACGTCCTAGCTCTTACTTTTTGACTACACCCCAGGAGCTCTCTATAATGCGTTGAAAAATTAATTGGATTAATTGGAAAACCAAGAGAAGTAAAAACCGAGGTACAGTTCTTGACTTATGAGTAAACTAAAATTTGGTTTGGACTACCCAAAATAATGACTATAAATATAGTGTATGTCATATACCAGAGTCAAGGACAAAGTGGGGGATACAGAGGTAGCCTATCCCCTAAATTTTAGACTAACTCGGTCAAATCAATATTTTAAATAATATTTTATTAGTCAGCCGACCAATAATTATCGTCAGGTACTCGAATATTGTATTACCATTTATTTTGCTTAATAGTCAATTAAAAATTGACTTTTTGAAAGTACCATCTAGAAAGAATTTGCTATCAAAAAAGCTACGTATATTCCAAGACTTCTGCACGAAAAGTTGTTTCCAGAAAAAAATATAAACTCAATTGTAAAATCAACCGATTTCTCGCTCCCCTCTTAATTCAATGAACATTATTGTAAAACTAAGATAGATTCTTCACTCGGCTTAGAATCTAAAATTAAATATTCATAAATACAGGGCAGGACTTATAGTTTGGGGTCCTAAGATGCATAAGAAACAAGAAGCGTTTTGAAAACAAGAAAATAAGCAAAAAAAAGTCTCGAGTTCTTATCTATTAGCCCCATTAGTCCTCCTAAATCCAGCCCTGCATAAATATATATAGTAGTACTATAATACTAACTCTTGTACTTATATTATTCTTGTGTATACACATAATAATATATACTCATAAGTCACACTACAATAATATATATATATATGTGTCGTTTAAATAGTTTTTTGTAATATATACGTAAGTAGTACATAGGTACCTATATATATATATATATAATATATTTCGTTGGTTTGAAGAATGACTGTGACCTGTGACCGAATGCAATGTCAAGTGTAGGCGTTCGCATGACTTGCAAAACCGAATTTGATATTCTATCCACGTGCAATTATATATAATATATTTACTATTTTTGTACTATATTATGATATTGTACTCAGTGTTTTCACGTATATAAACAAGTCACAGGCCTGCGCAGACTTATGCAGAATAATAATTTTGTCTTCTGATTATTTTAAGACAGAAATTGTTATTATATACTTCGGAGCACATATATAATAGTAATAATATGTTATTATAAACCTATCTATATAGATGAGTTCTCTCGACGGATAGGTATCTCCGGTGACGTAATTTTATTTTATCACATATAACCCATAGGTATCAGGCTATATAATATGCCATATTTCTGTACCCGTAGACACACTCAAATTTCTAATGTACATCCTGAATATTTGCCCTTTGATTTCACCTATTGACTCTCAATAACGTCATACTTACGTGTTCCATTTTATATATACGTGGCATGGCAAGCATAGATCGTATACATGCATTATACGTATATATAGCGTTATTATACATACATGTGTGTGTTTTATGAAATCCTATATAATAACTGTTATCAAGTCGTGTGTATTGCAGTGGGCTGGAGTACGATCTCTGTGGCAGTTGTCATTTGGCAATGACGGATTCATTCTGATACTTGGTCCATATAATTATTCATTGTAATTTATAATGCGCATACCGACCTGCCGTGAAATTTTATGCTAATATTTATTTGCCTACCGAACGTAATGACCAGGTTTAAATCTATGTTTTCCGTAAACCACTATTATTTTCGATTTTACACCTATTTTTAAATTTTTTTTTTGTAGAGGCACCTGACGTGCACCTATACTCTTATACATTATACATTGTATCTATGATAATCTAAGTATTCTATACTCGTAAGTCCTATAGGTACCTATATATTATATGCATTTTGAAAACCAAATAAAATTTAATAGTTCATCGCATTCCTTCGTGATAAAGTAGGCGAATGTATATACATATAAGCTATTAACTGTATTATAGGTATTTTTGTAAATAATACCTAATTATAATTCGTGTATCAGGTAACTTATAAAATAACATGCATTTTAAAAATAAATACTACCTACGAATCATTCAATGATTGTAGGTATATAATATTTTATGTATACATAGGTATATATAGTAAATATATAGTATTAGTTAGGTAGGTAAACTTATACGATTGTACGTTTTTTTAATTTTTCGAATTAACTAAATAATATACTGTAAAACGAGGCTATGCAGAACCAAAGGTTTTTCTTTTTTTGGTAGCTTTAAACATTTACTGTATAAGTCTATTATTACCTAATATTGAAAAATACCACTTAATATAATATATTGTTTAATGTATGATATGTATAATTATTGAGAAGTATCTATTTTCTGAAAATTGTACTACTAATTTATAGTACTGCGAGTTACTATTTTTATTAAAAGTTTTGTGCAAAGTTATATTTACTTATTATATCAAATAGCTTTTATTTACACAGGCAAATAATTTTGGCGTAAATATCCATACACAATAGTAAATAAGTACATACCTATATACAATATTTAAAAATAGTAGAAAAGCACAATAGTACATATACAAGATTTTCACAATATAGTATAGATAATACGTACTTATACAAATATTAAATATAGATGTCGAGTAAGAGTTTTAGAGTGAAGATCTTTTTTGTTTGAAAATTTGATTATTTGGTCTTTTAAAGAAGTAATTTTTAAATGTTTTCAGTTAGTATAACCAAAATTGTTATAAATTAGAAAAATTTTATGCCAGAAATTTAAAAATTAAAATGTAGGTACACCAAATACTTACTATATTGATATGGTAAAATTTTAAATCTATCTTATTCACAACTTTTCAGTTATATTTATAAACAATGTTTATAATAAATGTTTTTAAAGTAGGTACTTGTATAGAGATTTAATAGCAATATTTTTATTTGAATATTGACAATTAGGAATTTTTTTAGTTTTTCCTTATGCTTTAATCAAAATATGATCTCTTCAAAGTACCATCCTAATCATATTTTCTATCGGAAAATTTATGCTTGATGTAACAATTGGATAAGTCAATATCAAAAAAATTTAAAAGTGTTTTGAATAAAAAAAAAAAAAAAAAAAAAAAAAAAACATAAAATCAATAAACCCGTAGCTCCGCTCAGAATCTCAATCAAATAAACATGCTGAGATTTATAAAATCGGTTGTTTAATAGTAATGTAATATAATAATGTAAATTTAATCATCTATAGTATTTTTTGACGAATAAAATTCGTATAATTGAATGTATATAATAACCTTGGAAACTGTATATTTCACTAGTTTAAAATATTATGTTTTGTATTGCAGAAATTATTACTTCATATTTTTGTTGCACTTTGTTAAAAATGTTTTTAGACTTTTTTCGATATACTACCATTATTATTATTATTTGTCGAACGTCATTAGCCGAAGGACAGCATACCGCAGATTCGACGGTCGCCAATTATTACGCTTTATGTAATGTATACCTTTAAGTATTTTTTAATTTCCATATATACCTACAATCCATAGGTATACTTATTATTTCATTTTTATACTTAATCGTTTTAAAATTAATAATGTATTTAAAACGAAATATACATTTTTATGTATTGTCAATTGAATTAAGATCAAAGTTCTTTGTTTAAAAAACGTTACCGTCTTTTGCAATACCAATATTATAATACATAATCATATTATATTTAGTAGTGTAATTTATTGTTTTACAATATACAGACGATCTGCATAGCCCTTGGAACTACATATATTGTAGAACTACATCGGTCACGAGAAATCAAAAATCCAACGACAATCGGCATGATAACACTGTTAGGCCATTATTTCGG
The DNA here is from genome assembly GCA_025469235.1 of Pemphigus obesinymphae. NCBI lineage: Eukaryota > Metazoa > Arthropoda > Insecta > Hemiptera > Aphididae > Pemphigus > Pemphigus obesinymphae. Next base: position 64,200 of record JAIPRL010001762.1, on the reverse strand, counting down.
GTGATAAGTCGGATGCACCCCCGGATACACATGGAAGATATATTTTCTAGTACTCAGATCTGGACGAAACCGAAGATCAAACAGGATTTTGACAATTCGAAGTGGTATTTTCGGCCAAAGCCAAAGTGGAGTCAACCCGAACATGACCGGACCACTAATTTCGGAAATTTAGACGATTTCAAAAATTCATATTTACATACTTAAAATTCGTCTAATAATTTTAAATCCGTGGACAACCACGGCCGTCAATATATCGAACATTTATTTTATGACTTTATTTTAATTATTTTCAAAGCTTTTACAAAATACGAATAACTGGTTATTATTTTAGGAATCTGCCCTTCGTTAACGATTTTTTCAGGTCCGTGAAGTTAGCGGAAACATGAAAAGCACTAATTTCCGCTATACTGCCAAATTTTAGTGCTGAATTAGTGCTATTAGGAAATGTCAAAATAAAAATTAGTGCTCTACCCAAACCCAAGGTATATCCCTTTAATTTTCTACGCCAGCGGGAACATGAAAAGTATTAATTTCCGCTATACTGTAAAATTTTAGTGCTGAATTAATGCCCAAAGAAAATATAAACATATAAATTAGTAGGTACTCAATTATTACATGACTGACACACAATTTAATTATCCAGGATACGTGAAGTTAGCGGATTCATGAAAAGCACTAATTTCAGCTATACTGTCAAATTTGAGTGTCGAATTAATGCTTTCAGAAAATACCAAAAAAAAAATTAATGCCCAAATACTACATGACTTATCCACAATTTAAATAGCCTAAAAACGTGAAATTAGCGGATTCATGAAAATCACCAATTTCCGCTATAGTGCCAAATATTAGTACTGAATTAATGCTTACAAATAAAACATTTAAAAAATAAATTAGTGATGATAGTCCAAAATTGAGATATCACTTTTCAGTTTTAATTAAGGAGGGTCAGAACATGTATTGATTAGGGTCTGAGTAAAAAATTTTACATATACATTGTAGATTATATTCTATATTTAAAATAAAACCGACTTATCACTTTATTCTGTACGAGTATAATACACATATTATATTATTATGATGTTTTTTAAATATATAAAGGGGACGCTATACATCCGATTTTTAAGTGATTTTGTATAGGCAATTCTAAAGGAATTAAAAGAAAAAAGAATGAAAACTTAACAGTTAAATATGTTAAAAATAGTCACATTTCCGTACCACATAATACTTCTGATATTCGTTCAAAAACAACATTTGTACGAAAACAAATAAAAATACACTTTAAAATAGTTTTAGAGGTAACAATCATAATATACAGGATAATAATTTGGAAATAACTTCGTCGATGTATTTATGATACTTTAATAATAATATTGCTCAATAGTCAATATTATATATTATACAAAAAATCATAATTTTTTTACTCTTTAAAATTACATTACATTTTATTGTAATTAATATTTTACAATACACTGATGATATCATCTCCAAAATAATGTTATTTATATATATATATATATAATATATTTATAGATGTACATATATTATGAAAGGTGTTTTTTAAAATTAAAATCACTGTAAGAAGTCATTGAATTTATTCATTATGAATGTATATTTACTACAGAACTAAAAAAAAACATTTACGAAAAAACATACTGGTTTAAAGCGGTTATTTTCAACATACATTTTAAATATTATCACAATAATATATAATGCATAAAATTATATAAATACAGATATCGATATATTCCACATAACGATAAATTTTTTAGGTAAAAGATTTTTTTAGTCATAAATCGCTCATTTTGCATTTGTATATGTGTTTTAATTTTTACTGTATAGCATCCATATAATACATTATACACGTGTGTGAAGTTGCCTCTTCCCATGTTACCCGATCCCTTAATTTTGTTAATAAGTTTTCTTAATTTGTAACTAACTTTTTAGAATTTGTAATCATGTAGTTTACGAGATACAGCCCGTTTCTCGATGGGCAGCTAACATCACTGTAGCCCCCCCGACATCGTTCGATCCGCTTCAAAAAAATTTCATATTAATCTCCTTAATTTGTAATCTATTTGTAACCAACTTTTTAGAATTTATAACCTCACCGTTTCCGAGTTATGATCACTTTTATCATGCGGGGGTTATCATATACATTTACCCAATGTATATGTCAAGTGTCTTGGCATATATTTACATATAATTTTTGAATGATTTGAAAACGAATTACGTAGTGGATATGTAATGAATTTCAAAATAAAAATAAAATTATATATACCTATTACATTAAAATAATATAAAATGGGAATGAAAATAGGTATTATTCGGACTGTTAAAAATCTATAGATTCACTAATTGTAAATCTAAAATTTTAAACAGGCGGATTGCATAGTGGAAACATGATACAATATAAAGTATATATAAATAATTATTGATAAATTTCAATAATCGTAATTATATTTCGACCGTTCAAAGTGTCCACGATCTATAATCGTAATTATATTTCGACCGTACAAAGTGTCCGCGGTATGAAAATAAAACAACAGACAGTACCTACAGTGTCCGTTTCCCAATGAATTAGATGATAAAAAAATTAATGAAAATAAAATCAGAGTAAATAATATTTGACATGACCTTTTTTTTTGATTAATAAATGGAAAATTCGAGGATCGATATCGGGAGTGACCACGGGTCCTAACAATAAACTCTCGTACCATTAAAATATAGTGTCATCAGTAAAACAGATTCAGAAAACACATTCCATATTGAACGGGATCAACTCGAACTATCTGAAGACTATCACAGCAGTAATAAAATATACAGTGTCTCGATCTATCTAGAAGCTCAGATATTTCACTGGTTACTCAGATTATTTACTTTAAATTTCGAAAATAGGTGACAACGGGGGCGATGACGTTATAGTGGTCCTGATGAAAAACTTTAGTACCATTTAAGATTCGGTTGAAGGTTGCCATAATACCATCCACGCCAGCTCTAATAATCAAGGCCTCGATTCGGCCTTTAAAATTTGGTTGGAGTTATTACAATAAGAACAAAAAAAATTCGAAAACGTGTTATTCGACAAAAACATACGGAAATTTCTAAGAGAAGAAATAATAAAACACCATTATCCAAATTTTTAAAATAAGACGTTTTTGTGTACTTTCCTAGAAAATTTGGTCCGTTTTTTTCTGTATAACACATTTTTGCATTTTCTCATGGTGGTGGCCCTCTAAACAATTTTTGAAGGCCGAACGAGGTCTTTACGATTAGAGATGGCATGGATGGTGTTCTGCCAATCTTCGTCCGTATCTTAAATAGTACTAAAACTTTTCGTCAGGACCAACGGTAACATCATTAACCCCCCTGTTACAAATTTTCGAAATTTAAATAAAATATTATGAGTGACCTGTGAAATATCTGAGCTTCTAGACAGATTGAGACACTTCGTAGATTTTATTACCGCTGTCATATCCAGATAGTCCGAGGTAATCCGGTCGTTCAGTAAAGAAAATGTTTTCTATGGACCGTTCTGAATCTATTTTGCTGGAGATAGTATCTTTAATGATACTAAGTTTTTCATTAGGACCCATGGTCATCCCCGATATCAACCCCCAATTTTTCCATTTATCAATCAAAAAAATGTTGCGTCGAGTATTTCAAATCATAGTTGTAAGCTTGTTGGGTATTTCTAACTATTTTAATATTCGCGTTCGATGAAATATTTGCCAAAGAAGTCGGTGAAATAATCGAAGTTGTGACACTAGTAATATTTTTACCAAAACTGTCGGATCGAACATCGTCGAACAAATAAAATATTTGCCGAAAAAGTTTAACGAAGGGCAGATTCCTAAAATAATAACCAGTTATTCGTATTTTGTAAAAACTTTGAAAATAATTAAAATAGTATTTTGGAAATAAATGTTTTGTATATAATATATAATCTATAATAATTGTTAAAAATTGATATTTATGTGCTTATTAACTGTTATTACATTGAACTTCCATATATAATTTAATATTTAATATTTGAACACCACTTCTGATGGGGCTTAAAATTATTATATAATATAATATTCATTATATTGTTTTGGAAAAAGGATATTATATAGATATGAATAATATTATTCAACATGATATATATATAATATAATATAGGGTACAAAAATGATTTGAATTGACTATGTGACGTCGAAAATACTGCAGCGTGGTACAGTTAAGATAAATACGGAATATCATATATGTATAATATAGGTATTGTTTAGGTAGGTACGTTTTATTAAATCTATCGAAACTTTGATCGTTATTTTATGACAATGATAATGTGTTTGAACTAGTATAATTTTACATTATTTGAATAAACTAGGGACGGTTGTGAATAATAACAGTTAATATGAATTTATATGGTTAATAATTAATTATTTATTAAAAAATTGTTGAAAATGTAATTATATAAATAGGTTACAGGTAACAGATTTTTTTTAATCAAATTATGTATAAATGTTATGAAAGATTTAAGATATAACTTCGTGCTTTTGTGTACTTTTAAGGTATCTATATATACTATGTGTTATAATCCCTTATACGCATATTTCGTCCGTCCATTGATATGCCTTGCTATATATGTTAACTTATTGTTATGTTTATTATTATTATTTCCATTTATATTATTTCAAACTGTAACGAGATATTTTGTAAAATCATTTTAACATTATATTAACACAAACTAAGCCTTTGAAATTTAATATTAAGATAGTTATTAAATATAGTACTTACTTAATTTTTTTTTTTAATGTACAGATAGGTACCCGAAAAATTATCAATTTTATTAAAATAATCCGTATAGTGTCATCCCAATACCCAAGGGAGATGAGACCACTTAACGTGGGAAGGGACTGGGTTTAATAATAATACTATACCTACACTTTTAATTTTAGACCATTTATTCTACAATGTCATGTTTTTATTCAAAATTTGATAGTACCAACATTCAATAATGTTAATGATGTTCTGACACCAGTGAACTAATCAAATAAATAAAGAAAACCGCTAAAAAAAAAAAAATAAATAACTGATCCACAAAATGGCCAGACATCGTTTGCGTATTGCATTTAGATATTTATAAATGTGTTCAGTACAACCGAATAGAAGTTTTTGGCAAAGAGCTTTCTGATAGAAAATTAATTTTAAAAACGATCTTTAAAAAGGTGATTTTTCGATTTTTTTAATAACTTTTGTCTAATCAATGAAGTTCGTAGCCGTAACTATTTAATTGAACAATACCCAAACGATGTACAAAAAAGATCAAAACATACAATAGTGATACGCAAACGATATACGACCTCTCAAAACACACAGAATATTTACACATGCTCTGTTGTATTGTATCCACCGAATTCATTGAATTTTGTATTTTTCAAAATCAATTCCATTTTAAAATTGTATTCCGGACATTATGACTACGTGCAATATTAATCGAGAAACAAATACCTCAGATTTCAGAAACAATTGCAAATTTCGTTATTTACCCATCAAATTCATCAAAATGGTACCTATTTTTAGTGTATTTTTTTATAAAATTATATTCCATTTTTTTAATACTTAATTAATTAATTTCAAGTATGACCTGTCCAATAAACTTATCTCAAGAAAATACCAAAAATTATTTTTATCAAATCTCAAAAAAAATACAAAATTTGATTTTCACCCATTAATTTTTGACTTATTTATATTGAATTATTCGTGGGATGTGTGTGAAAATTGTCTATTTTTAGGGAGGTGTGAATTGGTGAAGTTTGGGATCCGCCAATATACACATACTATACTACCTATACATATTACCTAGATTCAGTGCCTAGATTTTCAACCCGGGGCAAAATATGAAATTGGAACCCCTTTAGAAAAAAATTGTTCATGCACTTTTTCTGTAATTAAAAAAAAAATCGAAAGTTTATCGACAATTTATTTCTCCAAAAAAATATATAAGCAAAAAAAATTAAAATTTGCCAATTAAACCACACAAATCTTGAAAATTTACCTATTAATTTCCGACTGGATTTTAATTTGCCAATTAAACTTCATAAATCTTAAAAATTTACTTATTAAATTCCAACTGGATTTAATTTTGCTGAATTATTTCTTGAGTCTCGAAATTTTTTATGTTAAAAATGTTTATTTAAAAGTGTGAAATTGTCATCTTTGACCTGATGTTAAATCAATGTCACCTAAGCGTGCTGTACGGTATGATATATATTAAACCTCGAGATAAGATTAATATTTTAAAGCAAAATATATTATATAAGACAATACCTACTTTAAAATCAACAAATTTCAAATTGTGATAACTCTGAAGAATTATTTTCGAAGTTATTACAATTTGAAATTTGAATTCTATTTTTTTTCATTTCACAAAATAATTTTAACAGTAATAACTAATAAAGATTATGTAGATGAAACATATAGTTCATTTAAAATATATAATATTAAATATATAACACTTTTGTTAAAGACCACACAAAGCAATTTTACCTGTATGGTGTTTTCGACTAACAATTTTACGTGATCCGATACCCTTAATGGACTATAAACACGTGTTACCTCAATATACATATTATTTAATAAACAGTGCTTGAAGTGGAAAAATAGAACACCGGGTACGTAGATAAGTAAATAGTAACTCTTGGGCTTGTAAAGAATGATAATTTCCTCAAACTATTATTAATTCAAAATAAAATAGTCAAAAAATAATAAATAACTTAAAAATAATAGATATAAGGTATTTTGCCTCCTCAATTCAAGGAATACACTCATTTTAGCCATGGGCACGAAAAATGAGCACTGCACAACCCATTGTTCTGCAGTGACCAAACTGCCGATTGACGTTGAACCGTCAGTGCTCATTAATCGTGCCCCCAACTATATACTATCCGTACCTACAGGCTACAAGTATATATTATACGCAGATATTATTGTTTCCGATAATATCATAATCATATACTATATGCAGGGCCACCCTGAAGAAAAATTTTTGGAAGGTTGAAAATGTGATAAAAATAATATAATACTTCTCTTCAAAAAAAAAAAAAATAATAAATAAATATTATCAACTTTTTTCCTATTTTGCTGATTTAAAATACCGAAAAATACTTAATTTCTGCATAATTTCCCGACAAAATTACAAAATACTTCAGTCAAAATGTGATTAGCAAAAAAAAAAAGGTGATCGAATTTGTCTACTATTTACTGATTGAACTTAATTTTTCCGACTGCTTTTCGAAGTTGGGGGGATGAGATACACCCCTACCCGCTCGGGATGGCCCTTACTATACGTCTATACATAGATTTATTATTTAAATATTAGGTATTACAATATTTGATTCAAATTTATAACAAAAATATTTTTACATTTTGCGCCTCACAATAAAGGCGCTTGGGGCAAGTGCCCCGTTTTGTCTCCCCCCCCCCTAGATCCGGCAATGCCTAGAGTTGTATAACTATATAATTCTATTATAGGTACCTAAAATAAAAAATATTGTACACAACAATATAGTTACTAATTGTTTATTTGGACGGAACTCGGGTAAAAGAGAATAAGTACAAAAAAACTACTTTCGAGAAACTTAAAAAAACTGTCAAAAACATCCAAATATTAAAAATTTTTATCAATATTTTAGCTATATGTTCTTCAATAATTATTGTTTTTTTATGCCAATTGATGTGGATTATTAAAATTTACAAGAATTTGCAATAAAAATAATTGTTAAAATTGACTTATTCCCTTTTACCCGGGCGGTCGGGCATCCATTTATAAGTATTTTAAAGTTTTTCTTTAGTTCCTTTAGTTTACCTAGAAAAGCTTAAGAAATACTATCGTGTATGCTATTTTGATAAAAGCAATTTTTGGAAAATCACGTTTAAATATAGTTACAAACACTAATAAGTAATAAATTTAATACATGGGTAATATATTAGGTACATCTATACGATAGACACCAAAACTAATCAATTTGAACTTTAAATTTTACTTCAAAACTATACAGGGCCGTCTTTCCACAGTCGAATTCTGTTTGCATACTAGAAAAAAAGTCTATACTCCTGTTTTTTATTATTATTTAGCATTTGGTCGTTAACTTTTTTGTTTGTCAGCAAATAATAAAGAAAGTTAAATTATAAGAAAGTTAATTTTTTGCTTATTTACTTTTCGGGGAAGTAAATTGTCGGTAAATTAATATCAGTGTGTAGTCGGCATTTAATGGGTAAACTTTAGGTTTGTCAGCAGTATAGTGTCTATTAATTTTCATTTGGGGACACCCCAACTTTTAATTCTTTCTTCAGGACAGCTCTGAGTACCTATATATACCTGTATATGTATATATTTTCTAACCTCTATCTACTATAGACTATAGATTGAAATAATCCATTAATAACTTATGTAGATATATATATATATATATGTATATAGGTATACGATATATAACATATTCTTATCGTAAATATGTATTCGTATAGTTACTTTAAAGGTATAGTTATTAGTGATATCCTTTTCAGCCCGATCGCACATGATATTACTACAAGACTAATAAGATTAGTAAATAAACAAGAAAATAAGTGAAATGTATTAATTATAATGTATACTGCAGATAGAAAAACGAGAGATCAATTTTTTTAACACCGTAACGTCCGTAACTCAATTAATGAAACACTAAGTTTTCTGTATATATTAATGAGTTGTAGATGTGACCAAAAGACGCACCCTTAAATCTGAGTTAAATCGCTTTCAATTTAACCTATTACTTATTCGACATGGTATTCATAGAAAATCGGAGGATATTTTTGAGTTAAACTATCCAGTGAGTGAAGCGAAGCATGGTTTATAGATGTGACCAAAATAATTTTCGTGTACATTTTCATAATTTTCGTTATATCGGTGTAAAATCATGTTAAAAATAAATTATAATTTACTCATATATTTAGTCATTGTGTATCGATTAAAATATATCCCAATTGTATCATACTAAACTGCAGTACCATGTGTAATCGTATTATACGCCAGACCCTATACGAGTATTTTAATGTGCACTACGACACAAAGTGTACAATACGAAAATGCAAATGTACAGTACAAATATAAATGTGTTGTGATAAATATATTTTTTTTCTTTTGTATGTACGAGTATATTTAAGTAAGAATTTTTTCTTAAATTTATTTTAAAATATTTTCTCTTATTTGTATTTACAAATATAGTAATGAAAATAACGGCCATGTAATCGGAGGGGAGGGAGAAATATGCCTATAGTAAAATTATGCAATACAAATCGTTTTCTAGACTATAGGCTGTCATACACAACCGTAGCATACTATATTAGCCTCTGCAAACAATTGCAACTATTTGCCAGGTAAAACATACGCAGTCGTAATGTTGAAAGAGATACGTATAGGCAATCGTATACCCTTATAGTTATATATTATGGAAAATTGAATTCTAAGACCAGACTGCATTCGTCCTTTGTCACAATTACAGGTTTTGGCGTCGAAATTTAACTCAAAGCTTATGTCTACACGTCCTTGGCATACGCTGCAGGATTTAACCTTGTACGACCCATTTGTATTTGTCCGTTCCTTCGTAGTATACCTATGATATTTTTTTTTACATACACCCATACCTAAATCTGTAGACCTACACTTACAAATGTTGGTGCGTGTGCGGTGTGCCTATATATATATACTAGGATGACCATATTGCGGGACTGTCTCGTTTTCTCGACAATATTTAAACAGGACGCTTTTTGTTCCGCTTTCGGAAGTGGGGTCCTGTTTTTGTTCCGTTTTTGGAAAAAAAAATTGGCATAAAATTGACGATAATGACCTTTTTTTTGTTTATTTACCATTGTCAAACCGATGTATGTAAATTTTGGTAGAAAACTATTACGATATTAACTTTTTTTTATTGTTGTCCCGTTTTTTATTTTTCAAAACATATGGTCACCCTAGCCTATGCCTATAAATATTGCGTTCAGACTTCTATTATTATGCAGAAAGTATTATTAATAATATTATAATGTCCATCAATAACGCACGGGACCGCGTGACCACCGCGCGGCTGTCATTAGCAGTAAATCACGAAATCGCGGCAAATGCACGTTGGGAAACAGGTAGCTGCCGCATGGAAACGTAAATGATTTTCGTTTTTTATTTATTTTTTTTTTATTACAAATCAATTATGCATTTTACACGATAGAGGAGGGGTTTGCGTTGTCCCACTGGTGTGCCGATACACCCGGAGCTCCGCCCATTTCATTCACGATGCCCCATCATCTTTGGCCGCCGGTCTCGTTGTCGGGGACCGCCGCAACCAGTTCGAAAACTATCGTCGCGCTCTACGCACACTCCGCGACTGATTCGGCGGCGAAATAAGGAAATAACGTTTGGTGTTTTTTTTTTTTTATTATTATTATTATTCACGGCACGTGCATATAATAGCTTACACGGTGTTTTTTTTTTTCGCCTACCGAGTTTTAATTTGTTTTTATTCTCTTATAATACCGTTTTGTGATTTTCGTTTTCGATCATTTCGGTTTTCGGCTTTTGCACTCCCGAAAAATATATTTCGAATTTTTTTCCCGACGTTTTACGACACACGCGCGCGTACCACTGCATATACATGCTAGACATTTTGGATTCCGTCGTTTCGTACATAGCATGGAATTGTCCTCGGTGAATTGTTCGCCCCGAGATCAAATCGTTCCCGACACTTGTAACGGCAATAATTGGGCGACCGAACAGTTGGACTTTAATTGGCAAATGCAGGTAAGTCACGAGCTCATAATATCACTTTACACAATAACGTGAAATATACGCGTTGCTATTTATAGATATATTATTATTGAACAATTCCACGTCATTGAACTGTCAGGTTATATATAATATAAGATTTCTGACCGCATTAAATAACTGCGATTTCAAACAAACTGACTATATATGATTTATGCTGCATGGGCGATGTAGAGTACTTTAGATAGGTTAAAACGAGTATAATTATTCGTTTACCTATATATTTACATATAGTAACAACTTGCGAGTATATATATATATATATATATATATATATGACACAATACAAGCCTGTTAAGAACAATATGTAGTGATCATTATGCATATTTTTTTGTTACAAGTAAGTATAGTTGATTAATTTTCTAAAATTCTTTTATTTTTCAAAGACATTATAATTCTATATTTTAAAGTGAATTTATTGTAACTTTAACATGCGTAAATTATATTGTTATACATGTACGTACATACCTATATCATTAGCTTTTGTAAAATATTCAATTTACGAATATCGAACTTTTGATGGGCTCACCGTTTTTCGTCCTAAAATAAACTCTTTTATTTCATTTAAACTCACTAAGTAGGATTTAATTTTCGCCCATCAGAATATTACTTATTTAACTAACCAATACATTTTTGCAAACACTTACAAATAAAAAGAATAAAAAATTATTATAAATAGAAATATACCTAGAGAATTATATCTATAGGTACCTATATCTATGATAAGTTTTCAAATGTATGTTGTATGGTAGCATTAGTATTATTATTTGTTATAGATACTTAGGTATATAATATTTATAGGTAACATGCGTACACCAATTAACGATTAAAATTGTTTTCATTTTATTCAACGTTTTATTAAGTTTCTATTAGTCTATAGAAGAACTTTTTTAAACAATTTTCAAACAGTTTTTGAATTGTAATTCAATGTATTTGAATATTGTAAATTATTATTTATATATAGTGTTCGGAACATTCATTACAAAATTGAATTCGTTCACGTTCACGTTAAAATGTATTTAAAAAGAACACGTTCATATTCACGTTCTTTAAAAAAATGAACACGTTCATCTGGTCGTTCATTTTAATTGATTCATTATTAATAAAATATAAATTTTTCTTATATATTTACCAAAAATTACCAATTCATAGAACCTATCGTTTTAATTTTATGACGGGCCGATGGAATTTTGGACTTTTGAGTATTATATTTTTTTTTAGTATAATTAAATCTTATAGAATTATGGTGAAGCAGAAATTTAAATTGAATTTAAATTTAATTTGAACACCCTGAAAATCGTTCAAATTCGTTGAAAATATGAGCGACGTTCACGTTCGTGTGTAGTTCACAAAATATAAACGTGAACGCATGAACGACGTTCTTCCAAACATTGATTATAATATAGGTAATATTGTTTAACTTCACAAGAAATAGTCCATCTGGTAATTTCTATAGAATGACCAATTATATTTTATTGAGGAATAAAAACATGCAAATAGTTTTAATAATATTATATACCTATACTTATGATAACTTATTAATTTTAGGGGTGCATATTCTTCCCTCTGTGCCTTACTCCTTCTGATAGACGTTAATTTATATATATATTTACCTATAAGCTATTTATTATATATTATTAACAGGATTAATTTTAGTAAAATATGCTATATGTATATTGACTGTGTCTTAAATTTAATTACAATAATATTATGTCTTATAAAAACATTTAATAATTTTATAAATTATTTCGAATCGGAGTTTAAAGTATTAATTAGGTTTAGGTACTTTTATTAATAATAATTTACATTTCAAATATTTCATATATATATATATCATAATGTAATTTTTTTTTAAAGTAGATAGGTATAATTTTAGAATAATAAATATATAAATATGAAATAGACAGTGTTGAGAAAGTTAGGTACGTTACAAGTTTCTAGTTACAAAATAAAAAGGGAACTAGATTATTTTTTCGTTACCGAAATAAAGTAATTGCGTTACATTACTTTTTTTTTAACTCAAAAGTACCTAGTTAAAATGACTTTAATCTCAACGTGTAAAAATGAAAATAAAATGTCGAAAATATTTTTATTTATTTCTGATTGTATAAGCGTCAGACAAATTTTATGAAAAATGAAATATTTACATGAAAAAGTAACTATCTACGTTACAGTAACGAATAATACTACATTACGTTACTTTCGTTACGGTACTACCCAATACTCAGTATAGAACATGTGGTCAGGTACATGTTTATATTCTAATTCTTTTCATTCAAATAAATTATAATTTTTGTAAATATTCAAATCACATTTAATGATATAATATAATAAATAAAATACTTGAACCTTATAGGGTATACATTTATTATTACACTTAAATGTATAAATAAAAGATTCACTAGATATATTTTAAATATTTATTGCGTGATATAAGTTCTAGTCTTATTATGTATTCACATAGCAAAACATTGCATTTTATGCATTTATATTGGCATGTAATTTTCTTTCGAATATTTTATATTTGTATCTACCTACCTATAAAAATAATATATTTGTTTAAAATATTATTATAATATAGTGATAATAATAGGGAAACACATTTTATTATTAAATGTATACTATGTATTTGAAATAATTTATATAATATTTTAAATAATTATTTTTCAAAATATAAAATTGAATTAAGTAACCATTTATTATTAAAATATTTATAATTATATTTCGAGTAAATATACATAATATTATAATAATATTATCATTATTATTATTATTATCATAATAGGCATAAGCTATATATTTAGTTTTACATTATAAGGTTTATAAATATTTAGATATATATATATAAAATATATTATATTTGTTTTGCATAACTTAAAGGACAAAAAATTCACTAAATAATCATAAATTACAATATGTTTTTTGTATATTTTAGTGTATTTTTATATTAAGTAATACCTACACAATTATAAAAGTATAAATAACAACAATCAAACAATCAATTTACAATTAGTAATTATACATGCAGTAAGGTATTTATGTACAAAAAGACTTGTAAAGAATAAATTAATTTTGTATTCAGAATATATTTATTTAAATACATGGATAAAATTATTCAGAGTAATAGTATTTGAATACTTTTTAAATAGATAATATATATATTACATATAGATATAAAATATTTAACCGAATAAATTATATAAGAAAAAATAATCCGCTAAAAATGAAGTATTCTAAAAACGATTTTTGTTTTAAAAATAAAGTTTTAATACAGCTCGAAATTATAATAAAAGTTTTATAAAATTCAATAAAAAATATTGAAATTAAAAATCTAATTAAATGATTATGTTATTCCTACAGGTTTATTATAAAAATAAAATAAGTTACACCTAACTTGTTATAAGTAAATAATATGTAGAATAATTGGACAGATTTGTCTTCGTTAGATATTTAGAGTATTTTAACAATTTAACATGATAATATTTTTTTAAAACTATTGATTCATATGTTCAACCACTTTTTTTCATAAACAACTATACTCTCTGCAATATTGATACCTATTACCTATAAATAATCTTTCTAGAGACACCTTGAATATTATATGAGTTTCACAATGTATATAAATAACAATTAACACAAATACCTATTATTTTATTATTTTACCTATTATTACTTTATTATATTACCAATAATAAAGTGCGGACAATGGCCGATTATCATATCTTACAATATTAAACAAATATTTATTACAGCAGTCTATTATAATTTTTCCCTTTCTAATAGATTTTTAAACAAAAAAATTCATATGAAACTAATGAAAATAATTTTCAATTTGAATATAAATATATAATTAAATTTTATGTTTGAAAAACCTTGCGAAATACAACAAAATATTTATATGAGTTTAATTGAAAACATGTACACATATTGCAAAAGATATATTTACCAGTATAGACAAGTAGGTACCTATTTGAAATTTGAATAAAAAAATAATTCAAGTACCTACCTATGTAGTATATGCACGTCTATTTCTCAATTTATTCGAATATTTTACCATTTTTATATTTATATGTAGGGAATATACTATAAATTAGGTAGGTATAGTAAAGATAAACAGTTCATACAAAATATTTTTATTTGCAAGTATAAGTTAATACTTACAATAAAAATGAAAATAAATTATGTAATTTGAAAATAATGTAATTAAAATTTCGTTTGAAAGTCAATATTTTATAAATTAAATGAATATTTTTATATTGGTTCGATTTCTATTGGGCACATAGAAATAATATATTTATTTTAATTTTAATCGGTGATGAATGATGATTCCGCCATAAACGTTATATCTTATTAGCTTAACAATGATACAATACGAGTATAATATATAATGATGTGTTGATGAAATAAACGTACAAGTTTAGTTTCGTGTTGATAATCGTTTAACTTAGTCTAGAATAATATAATCGAAAACTTTTATTTATTATTTATGTCGTATACAAATAAAATATATTAATCAACGGTCGTGCGGGTATACCTAAGTCTAGTAGGGTTGAACAGGCATACGCACATACGTTATTTTCGAAGTATTTATAATATATATATATTTATTCGTTGTTATTAAAAAAAAATGACAACGAACTCGTATGGGTACTACACGGCGTGTATTAAATAATATATTCGCTTGCAATCGTGAATGTCCGCAGCAGTATTATATTATTTGGTTTCCTACCGAAGTATAATGATAAATATAGACAGACATGTATAAAAAGAATGCGACGATAATACAAAATATTATTATTATTCGTTGCCGCGGAGAATGATATTATCATAATATAGTGTGTATACAGACGTACAATACCTATATATAAAATAGTTATTGATTTTTTAGATTTATTGTTTATATATATATATATATATATGTAATATACATATTTGCTGGTTTTAAATTATATACCCATAATAACGTAAATAAAATTTAGTCATCACTGGTCGAACAATAGTAAATAACAGTAATTAAAAACACAAAACGCGTAACAATGTATATATATATATATATATATATATACTTAATATTGGAAAAAAATTAATAAAAACGAACGTGTCGGTATATTATATATATATATATATTATCGGTGGTAATCGATCGGATCAGGTTTTATCGAACTACGCGTACGCGTGGTGTTCGGTTCATCCAGTCGTCGATGCCGCTACAATGGTACATATAATAGTATCATATTATAATATATACAAGACTTTATACATTATTATACGGTCCGAGATAGGCGTAAAAACACGATCGCGTTAGCAATATATAGGGTATATAATACGTACGGACCCGTTAAATGGACACGACTTAGAAATATTCTGTCCCACCTTTCTTCGGCAATTTATCGTTTTCAATAAGTAAATTACTGTAATTATATCGAAATAATTACATAATATGTCCGTATCCAGTATATGCTCGGGCTTCCGGGCGCTTCTCGTGTAATAAAATATTATTTTTTTATACGAATATGTGTGCACGATGTATATATATATATATATATATATATTAATATTATGTGATGCTTGCACGTACCACTCAAACTATCGGATCGATGGTTATTATGATAAAAAATTAAAAATTAAAATCACGAAAAATAAAAAACGAGTGGCGTCGTCAACGGCGGAAAATATTGTATCGTTTACGATGATAAACACCACGTATACAGTGTATAATATTATATCGGTGTATATCGTATATAGTACGCTCGGTCCTGCACTCGGAGACGGTGACTGGGTAACGAGGGGAAGCCACATTGGAAACTATTGACTTTAAAAAGGACCCATTAAGAGGATTTCAGCGCAAACAATATTCAGTTTAACGAAATGTTAGCGTTTCTCATTTTTAAGAAGTTACGAACAGAAATATGAAACGAAAAATAAATCATTATAAATGACAACATTATCTAGTGCCGTATACGTAACCTTTTTTTGATATTCAAATTTTTTTAAGAGTTATATTTATTTAGAAAAAACAATAAAAATTAGTTTTTAATAACTCATAAAACGTGTTTAAACGCATATTTTGCAAAACGGCTACGTATTGCATTAGATAATATTGTTCTTTATAATTTATTTTTCGTTTCATATTTTTACGATCCGTTTAAGTTATAATAAATAAGAAATGCAAAAGTTATATTTTCCATAAAATGTTATAAATTCATAAAAAACTACGATAATAAAAAGTTATATTAGTGATGGGACCAATTATTATTCATTTTTAAAATACATATAAACATTTTCAATTGTTAGATTTTCATTTTTCTTAAAATCGTCTAAAAATTGCCTATATTGAGCCCCTTAAAAATGGCTACATTGATATCCCTTTAACTTAATTTTTAATAAATTATTTTTTTTAAATCATGCAGTTGCATAGATGTACATAGAAGTTAGTCCTCAGACAGAATAGTATATTTTATTGTTTTAAATTTGAAAACAAATTAACGGTTCTGAACGAAGTTTAATACCTATATTTTTATTATAATAAAAATAGGTAATTATGACAACTTTATTTTGTATTTTTCTATTTATAATATTTTTCCGTAATATTAGGTAGTTTGTAAAATAGTCTGTTAAACACAGTTTTGTACTTTAAGTACCTATTGTATTGGATAGAATAATCACAGATAAATATTTTTTATATTAATAAAAAGCTAACAATATTTACTATTTTAGTATATTATAGCTATTTTTGTTTGATATTAATATTATATTTTTTATAAGCAATTTAAAATTGTGAAATTTTAACTTTTTTATGGATCAACTATTACAGTTATAAAATACTTACAAAAAAAATACTCCATCAAAAGTTTTAAAAAGTGATCTTCTTTAATTTGGTGCCAATATTAATGATCTACGATCATTCAGAAAGCTATAAAGTTGAAGTACAAAGGTAAATATAACATGTTTTTTTTAAACAATTATCGCGATTAGATAACAATAAAAAGTAGTACCTACTAACACGAGAATATTTTCAATCTAATTTTAAAATATAATTAAATATTTTTTAATTGTTGGATTTTCATTTTTGTTCAAATTTCATAAAAATTGCCTATACAAAACCTTTTAAAAACAGATGTGTAGCAGAATTAAGAAAACCACTGAGAAAATTGAAAAATAACCTCTTTAAAGTACCAACTACGACGAATTTTCTGTCAAAAAAAGTCTTTTAAGTTTAAAACTCCAGCTCAATTCCTTCTATTCGAAAAGAACCACATCATAATATAAAACTAATACACTCTAGAATCTAAAATACAATGTTTACTTACCTAGTATTTAAGTTATTAGCATTTCAAATTCTGAATGCAGTGAAGGATCTTTCGGTTTTACTTTACTTTTAGAATGATATTATTTTTCCTGTATACCATTTTATCGACCAGAAAATTTGATCCAACCATTATATGTGTGTACTAATTTTACAGTTAAAAATAACTTAAAAAGTTACTTAAAAAAGTACCTTATAAAGGACTTTAAATTGGTAATTTTACATTTTTCAACTTTTTTGAGAAATACTTAATAACTACTGAAAAATCGCGAAAATATGGGATATTTTCTCAGAAATTCAAAAATACTTAATAGGTAATAGTTCTAGAAACTTTACATTTTTACAGAGTATGTATTTTATCATTATATAATATGCCTCATAAAATTTTTGACAGTTTCTATACATAACAATTGGAACTTTTTGAACACTTTATTAACACTTTTTTATTATAATTTATATCAACATATATAATAAGTAATATTCTCTATTTACTATTGAAATAAATTATAGTCTTATAATAAATATTTTAATCATTTTTTTCAACTAAAACCCAATCTAGGCATTTTTCAATATATTTAAAAGTATAAAATATTAGCAGATATGCAAAAATAAGAAACTATAATTGTTAGGTATATTGATTAAAATATATTACATTAATTACATTAAAATACAATACAATTTTAATACAAATTATTTATATAACACAAACTATAAAATATAAATTATCTAAACACTTGTAATTATTACATAGCTAATAAAATATATTGTCACTTATTAGTTCTTATAACTAATTAATTTCACATCAATAGTGTCACAAGTATACATAAATATAATGAAATTGTTAAGACGATATTTTATTTCCGAATGGAAGTTAGAATTGAAATTATGACCTAACCTATCGTGCCCGTTATATTTTTCATGATTAGCCACGATAATATTTCATAAAATTTCGTAACATTTTCTTAATAACTGAAAAATGTAATTAAATAAAAACTAGTTGGCTACATTGTGTTAGCAGTCAAAGAACGCAAACGTTAAGAAATCGTTCATAAATTATTATAGTATATCGTATTATATATTTATAGATATAGGTACCTATATTATATGCATTAGATTTTTAAAGGCTTTTAGTTTTTATCTGTACCACTTCATGGGCGGAGTTATAAAATTTCACTACGAAAAGAGTATTTGATTATTTTAAACATAGTTTATGTTAATAATCGTCTTTATTAATACAATTGTATAAAAAATAAATTATTAAAAAAACTTTCAGGTGGTTCGAACTCCCAAATATTTCCCTCAAATATGGCTTTGGGTTTTATACAAACAATTTAACCGTACTAAAAGTAAACAATAAAGATTAAAAACAAATATACAACGATTAAGTATCCTTATAATGTAATTTAAAAGTATCGCAATATCCGTTATTGTATAGTAAAGGAATGTCAAAATTTACATATTTTTCGATCAAACAACTTTTTGCTCAATGATCATTGATTACATACGTAAAATTTGTGATTGAAAGACGTGAAATTTTCAAACTAAAATAAAAATAATTTATCTAAAAAGAACTCCACGTTCGGTTATAATTATTATTTTATCTTTTATTTTATTCAAATTTCGTATCTATGATTAGGTACTAAGAAAGGAGTTGTACTTATAGAACTTAAATGTGTTTTAATATATATTTAAATGGGCGCATGTAGCGTAGTCCTTAAAACTTTAAAAAAGTTATAGTTGTACCCTTTCGTGGTAGAAGGCAGCTAATACGATATGTAGAAGGTACTTTTTTTATATAATACTTATTATATAAAAACTTTTTACCGTGACATATATTTTCAATGATTTTCAAATGAGTGGCTGGTGCATTTATTTATAATTTTACTTATAATTATTCATTGGAAATAAATTAAACAATGTTATACGTCAATAATTAAGGTTCATATAACTGTTTTGTATAACTATTATTCTACTATACTATACCGATATCGTGTTATCAGAACTACAATTTCAACGCATATATAGTATAGGTATATGAATTGAGTATTGAGTATATCGACTGAAATCGATACCTTCAATAAGTTATAGTAGGTAGTTTAATACCTATACTGTCACTATAAAGCTTATGGGAGGCGACTAGAATGTTTTGTCGCATAAAAGCAAACAACGCTAATTGTTTTAAATTAATTTAAATTTAATATGATTAATATAGACTTATGTTTTATACAAATACTAAATTACTGGAGATTAATTATTAGAAACTTGAAATTTTAACCGATAATTTATGAAGGTATGAGTAGAACCTTTTGTTTATTTACTTAAATACGAGATTTGAGGTAAAGAGATTTTTTTATAGCAAATTCATTCTAGTTGTTACTTAAAGAGGTAATTTCCATAATTTGTTCATGGTTTTTATAAGGATAAAGGAAAAATTTGAAAACAATGAAAAATTATCACAATTTAATAATAAAATAATAATACTAGAGACTTTAAATTTATACCAAATATTGACTGTCACATTATATTAGTAAATTGACGTAATAACATTTTAAATTTTAATTATTTATAACAATTTCGAAATTTGATTTTTTTAATCTTAATTTAAAATTTGAGTGTTGAGTAGGAGATTTAAGGTAAAACATTTTTGATGAAAAATCGTTCTAATTGGTACTTTAAAGAAATAATTTTTCGATTCACTCAGTAGTTTCCTTCAGCTTAAATGAAAACTATTGATAATATTAGATAATTTTCATAAATCGTAAAATAATATTATACTAAACTATTAACTAAACTAAAAATTATAATACTACACGCTAGGTATCCTATCCGAAGACCGAACAGACTATAATATATACCAACTGTATCTGGACGGATTTTTTAAAATTTGTTTTGATTAAAATGATACATATATATTTTATATATATATATATTTGATATATCTACAACATATACAATATTGATCATTTGGTTAAAATACAATACATTATTATTGTTCTTGTCGTGACGTGCATCATGAAACCTGCAAAACCCATATAAATGCAATATATTGAGCTGTCAATAACTCGATACATATTATTGTATTGGTTGTAACATTATATACCTACTGGTACATTGCTAAATCCTGTGATATTTTTTTTCCTATATTTGAATCCTTGACCGGGTGATATGATAGTAGACAAATCTATTAACTAATTAAAACATACGATATATTGATACAATATGTCGTTTATTAAAATATTTATAGCTATATTATTATGTGTTATGGCCATGTATATATAATGTATATAGTACCCGCGTATAGTGGACATTTGAATTTATAACCGGACCTACGCACTATGCCACTATCATTCACCCACGCAGATTTCTTTGGTAAAAATCTAATAAAAATAAAACATCTATTAACATCCGGAGGTTTTAAATTGCTTAAAATTATTAATTATTATTATTCTTTATAACATTATACAACCATTATTCATTAGTGACTATATTACATTATAAGTGTTCATAAAAAATATATTTTTCAAGTAATAGGTACACGATTAGTCATTGTGGATGGATACACTGTACTATATCGATGCACACTGAATAATCTAATATAATGTTATGCGTATTATGTGCAGTACTATTTAAACAATGTCGATAAACTCTTAAATGTGTTTGTATACTATACTTTAGGCCTTCTCAATTTTATAGCCAATGTCCTGTATATTTTTTAAATAATGTTTATCACATTAATTTTCATATCTTCTATAATCTATACTCTAGTCTGTCTAAACCCTATATATCAGAAAAAATAAAACTTTTTGAATTAATACTACATATTTGAAAGTTTGATGATCCTTTCACTTAGTGTTGTGAATAGGGTAACAATACAAGCCGAGTTGGAGAACCCATGAAGCAATAACTTTGATGGTGAATGGAGATTACAGTGAATAGACCATATTTCCAGTTATGGACATTTATACACGATTTCATTTTCTATTATACACTTTATTAGGAAGTATCGGTCACACACGAGAACACAGCTTCCTATTGCATTCCTCTTTACGAGATATTCTTTTTATCGTGACAACTTCTGGATCATGTTATATATTTTAGACAGAAAATATTTTTATATTATCCTATACGCATGATTAATTTTTGTTGAAATTTATGTTTGCAGTTTCTAAACACGTTACTCTATGGATGCGACAAACTGGAAGCGAAGGCAGAGGAGAAGCGGGTAAGTGCTTATACATAATTGCACATATATTTTTAGTATTTTAGATTTATCGACCTTAAACTGAAAAAAATATTAAAACTAAAAAATAAAAGGCACCATTGGTTAAAAAAAATCTTAAAATTTTAGTCTTCAAGAGAAAGGTGGTATTAATAGTATAATGTAGTAGTCGTGTAGGTACTTAATTAGTGTATGATTAATATACACGTTGTTCAAAGTTTTATTAAACCTATATTAATGGGTATATATATATTTTGGTTGTCATAAGACTAATCACGAGTTTTCCTTGAACCCTTCTTGTTATTGAATCGAATTCACCTTTACAATGTTTTATTGTTTCGCAATATTCGTCGAACCATTTCATTGTGTCAACAAAAAAAAATTAGGTACCTATATTATATAAACGCTTTCTGTTTTCAAGCCATTTTTTTAAAAATAATAAAAATATATTTAAAAGCCAAGCATTAGCAGCTATATAATTAAAAATTTTTAATTTAAGTTAAAAATATAATCGTAGTTAATTAAGTATTTTAATTAATCTTTGAACTAGTTAAAATTTTCATCGTATTAACTCATTATTAATCGCGAGTGTGTACATTTTTAAAATGAAATCCAAATATAATAATAAATATTATTTTTATACTTATTTATTTAAAATTTAACACAAGACTCTTCATAATAATGATAATAGTTAAGTATCTAATATAGAGGTACAATACCTATATTACGTTATGTATGCAATTTATTTATTCTATGAAAATTTACTTTTTTTTAAACTGAGTAATATGTTAATAGGTACTTAATATTCAATAGTAAATTAATTTTACACTTAACGAGTTAAAATTATTTTTCGCTAAATATTAACTTTTCAGATTTTGGATGAATTTTACTAGATATATTCCAGTTAATTATTTTAATCCAAAAAATAAAAAAGTTGTATCCATATTAATTTTTAAAAGCTGTGTTAATATTATAGCGAACGATTTTATTGTCAGGCGTCGTATATATATATATTATTACATATTCATAATACATATTACATACTCATCTTCGTAATACCTATGTGAACGACCGCTACTATAAAATATTAGTAGGCACCTATTAACTATTAAGAGGACTCCACACTGCCATGTTTCCGCGTGTGAAATCCTTCGGGAGATCCAGGTTTCTACAAAACTGAATTATTTTAGCATACAGCAACCGCTATAAAAAATTAAATCTCATGAGATGATCTAAATTTTTACATGGGCGATTTGCAATAAAATTATTGTTAGTCGACTTTTAAAAATAGAAAGTTCTGGGAAATTCAAAGTCTTTTAAATCGACTTCTAATAATTTTAGCGAAAATCGCCCATGTAAAAATTTAAATTATTTTATGATGTTTGAATTTTTTTACATATTATCAATTACTAAAATCACTAATTTTCTCAGAAACGTGCGTTTCCTGAAACACGTTTTGCCCAGTTTAATTATTATTATTTATTAATACTTCATAATAAAAATACGTTACTGGTACAGGACTATTTTTCAATTACTTCTGATATATATTTTTAAATATTTTTCAATCGTAAAATTCTAATTTTTCTAAAAATATCCTTATTCAATCCTAATTGTAAATTGCCTATACAAAACCCCGTTAAAAGCAGGCGTGCCTCGTCCTCTTAAGTTTACAAAAAATCGTCAATCTTTGTAATAACACAATATACTTTGGCTACCATATTTTCAAAACGTCCACGCAGCGCGTAGATATGTATAATATGACCATAAAAGTTCGTAACGCAGGGATACCTTGCACTCGTGCGCGTTTAGTTAATATTAATAATATTATTATCGACAACACGTCGAATTTTACAACGCGTGCATATATAAGTACTTGTGCGTGTAGACGCGAATGTATGGTTTTTTTTCCATGTTCACTGGTGCCTGCTCGACTAGTAAACGATGAAATATGATAAAAGAAAGCGCGTGTTGCCTATTACACGTATTATATACTTAATGGTATATTGCAATAGTCAAATACTCGTCGGGGATTAAAGCGAAATAATAATAATAATGATAATATAGTACCTATTAATCGTATCCTTAAAAAGTCTATTAAAAGTATTCTTAAAACATTTAACCAATTGATCGGTTCTGTCCGTCGGTACGAGTATATTATTGTTTTTAAAAGCGTTTTTAATTTGAAAATATAGGTATGTGCCCGCGATTACATATCGGTTTTATACCTATCATAATACGAATGTGTTTAAAACTCAACAGGTATTTACCGAGTTCGGCCACACGAAGTATTTAACCACTTGTAATAATAATAATAATAATAATAATAATAATAATAATAATAATAATAATAATAATGAATGACAGCCGCCGCCGTGCTAATTTCTCTAAAACTCAATATACCCTCGAATCCGCTGCAGCGCGTGCTTGATTATTCTCATCCATCATTTTTGAAGTTTTACCTATATATATACATATATACGAGTTTCACATATTCTCCGAAGAAATAAGTTTTATTTCCTCTGTTAAGTTTTCTCTTGGACGTTTTTTTAATGCGTTTCTTTAACGGTTTTCATAGAAAATGTATTTTATGCAAATCTTTGATATACTAATATAATATATACATAATATATGTATATCAATATATCATAATTGTTTGACGTACGTGAGTATACTAAATTATTAAA
This sequence comes from Pemphigus obesinymphae, assembly GCA_025469235.1. Lineage (NCBI taxonomy): Eukaryota > Metazoa > Arthropoda > Insecta > Hemiptera > Aphididae > Pemphigus > Pemphigus obesinymphae. The sequence goes on along the minus strand of JAIPRL010001762.1, from coordinate 39,160 downwards.
TAAGTGACATTTTATTAAAAATATACTATAATTCATTTCAGGCGTCGCAGTCGACAATATTCATATTTTAAATGCAATCTGTTATTTGCTTTTTCTCGTAACGAATGTCTGAAATTCTAATTGGATTAAAAACTAGGACAAAACTGTTTTTAAACCTTTTTTAAATTTCTTTATCGTTTTTATACAATTCTCAACAACAATTTTTAAATTTTTGGTTCTGAGTGGAGCGAGGGATTTCTTGGTTTTACAATGATGTTTAATTATTTTTTTCTACGAATAATTTTTTGAACAGAAAACTTGCAAAATTGCTATATGTTTACCCCTTTTTCGGTAGAAAAAATATGATCAAGAGCATATTTAAGAAGGTGATTTTTTAATGTTAATAACAATAAATTATTGTATTTATTATAGTTTAGATAATATTATACACAAAGACATATTTTGATCGTTTACATATTTTTAAAAGAGCTTTAATTTTTATGCATATATGTATCTATAAATTATAAAATATATATATTGTAAATTAATTGATTTTTATGAGCGATTTTGAAGACGAATACAGATAAAAGGTCAAAACCTATACATTAGATTAAGAACGATGCCTATACATAGGTAATTAAAAATATGTAGTCCTCTTGAGATTTGATTATTATAAGAATTTTGCAAAGTTTTTACTTGGCTTAGCGTGAATTCTAAATATAATTTATGAATTATGATTCAGATCTCACAGGTAGAAATAGTAAAAATTGTAAATTTAATTATGATTAATATGACGACTTTGCGTATGTAATGAATGAGGCATAAGTAATCAGAATGTATTACCACTTAACATATCGTATAATAAATGTGCGTCGTTAGCCATATATACATTTAAATTGACCATCAGAAACACGAATGCAATTATATTTGATACAGAGCAGCTGCGTGAGCTCCCGGAGCTTGTTTAACAACACTGTGCTTATTCAGGAGGGTTTGACTGTTAATAAAATTTCAATATTTTAGTTCAACGAAACAATGTATAAAATCCGTTGGATTTTTTTTTTAAAAAGTAGGTACATTAAAAAATGAATTACTTCATTTCAGTAATTTATGTTCATTATATTTGCGTTTTCTGCAGATTTAACTATTTTGAATGGAAAAATACAAAGATAAATTTAAACGTAAAAATATTTGTTCTTTTTTGTTAAACTGTATTAAGTGTTTTATATTTGGAGAGTCATTGATCGAAATATAATAAATATAAAATGCGAAAAGTTTGCAATAAAGACATTTTAATTATATTGAAATCAAGAGAATAGTTTTTATTCATTAGGTTAACTATTAGAATAATTGGAATTTAAAATATATAATTACAATTTATTAATATTATTCAAAAAAACTTTAAAATTTCTTTTCTTACTGAAAATTTTTTTGGACATTGCCTTTTGGAAACATGTCTATACTTATTCGTAACTCATAATCCGAATTCATTACAACACGACAAATGTCGAGTGGAATATATTGTAACCTAACCGTACGCAAAAGTCTGCCAAAAAGCACGTATGGTCACTTAATGCATACCTAATACCTATATATTGTAATCTGTGTGTTTGTGTGTATACATACATTTTATTCGTATGTTTTTGTGTGTGTATACCCTACTGTACATGTCACACTGAATGACCCACCACATTCGCATTATATGCATGTTACCAACGTTTATTATTAATAACAAAATGTGGCATTATCATTATTATTACAGCTGTAGCATGTTAAATCACATATAATAATAATAATAATAATAGGCCGATATAAATGTAAGATCTTGTATATATAGTATATTGTATATACACATTATAATATATCTTTATATCTTTCCGTCTTGTACGATACACGGTTAATAATTTCTACTAGTCTGGGTCAAGTCGTGGTTACCTCCGCCCTGCGTTTAAGCGTACAAAACTGAACCACGTAAGGCCAAATCTGTCGCGTGTAAAATTTTTAGAAATTTTTGTCTATCTATAGATATAACGAAACTCAGTAGTTACATTTAAGCGTAAACGTAATTTGGATAATTTTCAAGTTAAGTGGATGCTACAGGCGCTACAGCAATGAATTTTTATAGTACTTGTCAACGAAAGAAAAAAAAGGAAATCACTTCTTAAAGTGATTTTAGAATTCAAACACCGATGTTCAAATTTAAATAAAACATTTTGGAAACGATCTCATAGGTGCTTAATGTTTAATTATCAAAAAAGTTTCAGTGACTTAAAAAACTAAAATAAAGGAATTTTTACATTCGATATAATAAGAAAAAGTCAATATAAGTATATGAGATTGTGTCCGAAATGTTGTTCTTTAAATATTTTATAATAGGTGTTAGGTATCTATAACTATTTTAAAATATTTTTTATTGTTTTTCGTAAAATGTTTTTGTTATTCATTAAATATTAATTTCTCTTAAAATTTCTTAAAAATTGCATATACAAAAACCCTTGAAAATGGAGAGTGGGCGTCCCCTTAATGTAAAATATATATAAAACTCAATAGGTACGTTTTCTTCACTATGGGATAGTCAAATCCTTATTATGTAAAATTCTGGTTACTATACTGAAAAAAGTCCGTATAGTCGACTGTTTTATTTAAATACGAGGACACGTGCGTGATAATCAAGGAAACCGGATGTTTTCAATCAATCCTTTCTATTGCTTTTCTTTCGAATGCAGTCCATTTAAGTTAATTATTACCGGGATAGACATCAAAGGTCACTAAAGCGTGCGCCTACAATAGGCCGTTTCTATGTAGGTACTATAATATGTATACACTATAAATGCATACGAAATATTACGAAACTTACATCTGAAGACTATTGGTCTTTGACCGGCAAGGACGACCGTCAATTATGCGTGGTCAGGAGGAGTGACAAGTGGAAACACAGAGATCGTCAATAATAATATTATTGTCGTCTGACTAGATATAACTTATTAGTCTGATGATTGTAATGTTTTGTGAATTTTAAAAATAACCAATAGGTAACGATATTTCCACACATAATAAATTTAAGAGTACCTTATATTAATAAAAAAAATATTGGGTTGAATAAACGTACATACCTATAATTTATGGGGGGTTTTTTTTAAAGATATTGTTGCGGATTTATGGCTCAAATTATTTTTTTAAAGAATTTTTTTAAATCGGTGAAGTAATAGGTATTTTAAGAATAATGAGATCGATTATAGAGAAAGTTAATAAACTATAATGGTTATATAGCAATTATAGCAGATATACGTTTAGTTAGTTAGGTTACCAAATACCAGTTACCTACTGATATTATATTGTTTCGTTAATATTATAATGTTTACAGTTTACTTTAAGGTTTAGGTAAACATTATTATAGTATAATAATATTAATAATATTACATTTGATGTGATTTCGAACAAGATACGTTATTACATAAATAACGATAACGAAATTGAATATGAGAGGATAGAAATTTTGTGTGTGTGTTTTTTAAGCATAAAATATCAAACATTGACGTAACATTTTCTGCATAATCTAAGGTGACCCGACGTGTGTGTTTTTTGTTAGGCAGAACAAGCAGAGTAAATTCTACGAAATAAAAGAAAAATAGGTTAACTCAATGCTGTATCCAACGCTGATTAATATAATATATTATTATTATGAATGTACAAATGGATACGTATTGTTATTAGCTGCGTTAAGCTGAATGGACCGATAACGATCGTCTTGCACACGGACAATCCAGAAGCCTCGGGCGACGTTGACGTCTACATCCGGACGGCGTGCACATATCGATGTGTTCAGGCAGATTTTCAAAATGATTTATACACGGTTTTCGCCAAAAACCCACTTACCCGTACTCAATGAGAATGACACGACAGTGTGTATATGTGTATATATATATCGTGGGCGTATATAACACGCGACAGCTCGTAAGAAAACTGGAAAAAAATAAAATGAGACACCACTGTCTTGGAATATTTGAAGTCATATATACATATTATACAACAACAACAACAACAACAGCAACGACAACGAGATTTGAATTATTACAATTATTATTATTATTATTATTATTATTATTATTATAGTGATAGCAATATAATAATATAATATAATATACGTGCGTCGTGCGTGTGTGCAATTTTGTAATGTATATCATATTATGTGCCAATGTGCAGTAGTATATTATCAGGTATATTATGTACAACGGCAATTCTCCAATTTGTCCGACTGATCTCCGTTATTGCGTGTAATGTATCATGTGTAATTAAAAAATAAAATAAAATCTAATCTCGGTGTACACTATAGTGATAATGAACACTTTTCCGTTCAAATTGTTATTGCTATACTAATTAACGCGATGTTTTTTTTTTTTTTTTTTTTTAAATCACGATTCGTGTCAAGAGATCAAGAGATTTCGGTAAATTTTTATATGGAATGATAAGCCCGTCTAATATATACATACGCATACATATTTAACGTTACGTGTAATCGACAATACGTTAGAAGCTGGGGATCCAGAGGAAAAAAAAAAGAAGTCTATATAGGTATCCCGAGAGGTGTTGATTTATAGTCATGTGTGCGTGAGCGCGCGCACGAGTGTATGTTGGCATGTGTGTACCTACACTGCTGTACACACACAAACACGACGCAATAATTTGTAACAATTTGTAGTCTTGTGTTCCATACACCGACCTCGACGATGATAATAATAAGTATCAAAGAGCTAATATAAACTTCTCTAGTATTTACATGTTAATGATAAACAATTTTCCTGAATATATACGGATTCGACGGTCCTTTCGATTATGAAATCGAGAGCATCTGCAGCTAACGTAGTTAAACATATTATATTGGGTATAGGACTAATTTTTCAAATTAATACAACCCTTACGTTTTCGTGTTTAAATCCCCAACATTTTTTTCCCCATATACATAAAATCCTTAGTTTTTACTTTCTCTATCTATATTTTGTATAATATATAGAGGCACATAATTACCAATGGGCTATATATGAGTTTGTATGATTTAATCATTATTTCATTAATGCAAATTATTAATTTACGTGTGTTATCAATCATATAATATAATATAATATGCAGTGTTTCAATAATATGTTACATAATGTTTACCTTTTATGCGTACCTAAATAATATCGAATACAATATAATATATAATAATATAGTAAATTGAAATAAAATGTTGTTTTACAAAATTAATTTTAAAATATATATACCTACCCATTTATCTTCGAGTTATACTTAGGTACTAAATCAATTGCTCATTAAGAGGACGTTGCACACCAAATTTTTAAAGAATTCTGTATAAGCAATTTCAATATAATTTACTAGTAATTAAAAAATGATCTTGTGTCAAAACTATTTTTTGTTTTTATTTAAGCACGATATTTGTTTAAAAATATATTTACGCAAAACAAATAAAATGGCTTTTTAAAGTGATTTTAAATTTATAACACTTATTATAAAATTTGTAGATGATAACATTTTAGGGATAACATTATCGGGGTTTTACAATTTTTTAAATATTAAGCTTGTTATTGAAGGTGCAAATAGGTACTATTTTTTTCAGACACTGTAACTTTTTTTTAAACGTATTATTTGAAAAAACGCCGATAAGGTTGTTTTCTATTAATTTCATAATTGATGATTTAATCCTAAAATTATTTTTAAATGATATTTCATTTGTTTTTCATAAAAAGGTTTTTACCACTGAAAATCTTCGGTGTAGCGTCCTCTTAACCGAAAATAAAAACACTGACCTATACTATAAAAATAAGTATTTCTAACTGAAATAAAATAATAAGTACAACGATTTTACTGGTTGGTTTTATTTGGTAAATGTGATTGTAAATTTAAATTTAACTTTGATTTGATTTTAAAAGTACCTACATATTTATTGGATTTATTAAATATGATGGTACCTTTTTCTATTTCTCATGTATTTTTTCAAATTAATTTAAAGAACTAAAGTTTAAAAGATGATATTTAATAATAATAAAAGTAGTCCAAATACAAAATATGATGGAGGTGGTTCCAACGTCACTCTCTTTACTCTAAAACTTCTGCTTAACTCTTTTCTATCATTTTCTAATGATGTACGCATATATAAATAATAATAATAACACATTTTAACAAACCTTATTTAGGAATAAATATTATATTCACCAAATTTATTCTAATTATATACCTACGTACATAACTTATCAGAATATGTATGCCACAATCTTCGTAGAATTCATACTGTATTTTTACTAATTAAGATCAAATTATTAAATACGTTATACCATTTTACTAAACAAATAATATGGGGAAAACGTATAATAGATAAAAAATTATGAAACTGTAGTTTATTAAAAACAATACCTATATGTATGATATTTACAAAACGGCTATTTATTGCAAATTCTATGTATATTGTATAGACTATGGTGCATACTATTTAATATTATTTTTTATTCCTATTGCGGTTCTTGCGTCAACCTAATCGATACATTAATTATTAGTGTTTATACATGTGTTGAAAACACAATATTATGTGTTATTGTAAATGACTAAAATAAATCCTTATAATCAGTACATTACTCGGAATACTAGTTTTTTTTTTCTTTTTAAATGTTTGATGTATATTAAACCTATATACATATATTTGATTTAGATTAGATAATATAAATATAACCGAAATTAATGATTATTAAACACGTACACTGTGCCACATTCATTATAATGCAAGAAAAAAATAAAAATACCCAGAAACATCGTTTCAAACAAAAACCAAATAGCAATACAACAATAACCTATATTGCATTAGACTCAGATAAAACAAATTATATAATATGCAAATATAAGACTAATAGGTATAGCCTACATAAAAAATTACAAGTCAATACAGTTTATAATCAGTTTATGTAATCGAGCAGAAGAGTTTGTATTCATAAGTATAAGTATGTATTCATTTAAGTCAATGAGAGTCACCTCCTGTTGGTGATTTCCATAGGTAATTTTTTTAACAAATATTGTTTGAAGGATACAATATGTATACTACCCTAGATATGAGTATACCTGTACTACGTAAAGTAGATATAGGTAGTATAGGATACCTAAATATAGGTATAGTAGTCCCGGTATTTTATGTTCGAGTAATAAATAGCCTTTATCAATTATCGCGATTACACAACAGTTAAAAAAAGGTACTGACACGCATGTTTCATTTTTCTTGAAACGTCACAAAATGTGCCCATACAGAACCCCTTAAAAATCGGGCGTGTGGGTCACGCCCTTTTAAATTAACGTTTGAACGCGTTGCCAACTCCACAATGGTCGTTTTAAGTATATAATCGAATGTGGTTTTTGGTCAATTTAAATAATAAGTATATACGCGTGACCCCTGAAATGATAAGTTAGCGGCTTCCCCCGAAAAGTTGTCCCACGGGTTGTGGATCACTATGTATATAGGTAGGTACCTAATGTAACGCACGATCGATGGTCGATTCGATCGCTACGTATATATAGATCCAACGACCGCGGTATAATTTTGAGTAATGACTATTTGGCTATAGGTGACCGATAGTGATATATTATTATGGTGACTAATATTATCGGTTTGCCGAATCACCTCGGGAGACGGCGGTGGTATGGAATATAAAATAAATATGATAAAATATAACATGAGATACTGAGACCAGACGGACGTGTCTTTTAATTTCGCTCTCGGCCACTATACCGTCGTCATATTCGATTTTTTGAGTTTTTTTTTTTTCTTTTTTCGTCTGTTAATTACCGTAATGAGTGGTGGCTTTGGTTTTTAAAATGGATGTATACGAGCGTACGCGTAAGTATAATATACACAGTGTAATATATATATATATATATAATATGATTTCTACGGACGTCTATCTGAGCTCTGACCGTTACTAATGGACCGCCGCGGCAACACGGAATGCTTTTAGTAGGCAAACACACTATAGCCGCGGGTTTTCTGTGCGTACACACGCGCTGGAAACGTGCCCGTTTGTACGCACGGCGGGTGAAATAGTGCCGAAAATATTACCGAGACCCCGAGTGTTTTTTATTTTTTTGTTCGGAAAACAACATAATATATCTCGTGGTTTAGGCTTTCCCGGACTCCGTAGCACGGGATATAAGAAAGAGTCGCAGAGAAATAACGCGGCGGACGTTTCTGCGGTGCTCGGGGAGACAAATTAAAAAAAAATAAAAAAAATATTTTGGAAATATATCCGGACGGTAGAGGATGGAAACAGTTCGCTCGTTGGGCATAGGATACTGGTGTATTGAATTTGAAAGCAACGGTAATTCAAAATATACGTGAATGTATTACGGTTAAAATTTGAAAATTTTATAATGTCATGTCGGAAACCGATATAATTTACGTAGGTACTTGCTCAGATTACCCAGTGTTATATAAATATTACTGCACAATAATTACATTGTCATCGAATTACTTGTATCAATTCATACAAATAATTAACAAATTATATTAATACCTATATACATTTTGCATTCAATTAATAGTAACGATTTTTACAGAATTTTTACTTTACTTTGGAGAGCATTGTACACAATGACCGGGCTCATTGAATTACCCCACATTGACCGTAACAGTGTATATGTATGTATATATACACAGTATAGAAGGAAGTTTTTTTTCATCGTCCCTAAGGAAACTATTGGATAAATCGAAAAATTCTATGTATAGGTTAAAATATAGAGTCGATTTCCTGCCGATATCACACCAACGCCAAAGCTTCTCCTCAGCTACTTCTGGTCGACAATTTGTCTATACAATAAAAATAAAATAAACATCATTGTAAAATAAATAACTTTCTCGCTACGCTTAGAATTTAAAATATAAATAAAATAATAAAAAAAAGGTCATCGATTTTTAGTATATATAATACATATGTACTATAAGTTAAGTTGACGACCTTTTTTTTCTGCTCATACACTTTAAACACAGATTTAAATCTGAGTAGGCAGTACTGTAATAACGGATTTTTCGGTAAATTTAGCGTGGCTCTGGACAAATGTCCCTACGTTTCGGCCGTCACTGCTGATAATATGCTGCTGGTATATCACGCATAAACCAGAACAAACGAGAATATTAGAAGAACGGATTTCTCATTATCATTATTATTATATTATACGGATATTATACCTACGCGTATTTATATATATATATATATATATATTTTTTTTTTTCACGTTCAAATAAAACCAGCAACCGGTTTGTAATCAGAGTGGTGCCCATGAGCCGATCTACATATTCGATGGCAAATGGAATAATACATACCCCGGTGAGGGTAGAAAACTCTATACAATATTATTATACTAATATGCGGTCAACTAAATAATTGTAATTCATGAACGCGCGCGCTTCTCGAATTCAGCGATTAGTTATAGGCTTACGCGGTCGTGTGACACCCGGACCAACGGGTTTATCTCGTGCATAACGTCGCCAGTCATATTATTATGCAGTTACCTGTATATAATATAAACTCCGTTTATATAATATACACGTGATGTGTCCCTGCTACGGGAAGTATATATATTATAATATAATATTAATATCTATCCGTTTCCGACTTTTCGAGTGACGAGCATTCGGATACGATACATTCCGTCCGAGTCAGTCATATTATACTTGTTACCGGTTCGTATGGTTAGTGGTTCTCAATCCCAGGTACAGCTAATATTCGAAATATTGAACAATTAACGTGTGTTGCATGAAGTGTTTTACTATGGCCGAAACTAACAGGTCTGGGTCGATCCATTTTTAAGCTCCTAAAGATCAAATTTTAAAAATTCAATGAGAGTTCCGATTTTTTTTTTCTTGCAAATATCATGTAAATTAAATTAAACATACCTAATAATGTGGATTATGAATAATTTTAACGCTTGAAAACTACTTTAAGATAAAACTCTTTACCTGATGGCTGACAGCAATGTCGAAGCTTTTAGAAATGCATTGTATGGCGAAAACGTATAAACGTACTTACGTATGGGTTCGTGGAAACGGTGTGTCATATTGGCTCTGCTCTAGTAGAATTTGTAAAACCTTCAAATCTCTGTATAGCAGTGTTTTACCTAAAAAATAGTAAATATACTTTACCAGTGTTGAACGATTGCGTACTTTTACACATTGTACTCAAGAAAAACTCACAACAAAAATATTGCAAAAAAAAAAATTACAATTTTGAATTCTTCTTCCCGATTTTAGTGGCTTACATAGCAATGTTAATATATTGTAATATATCATATTATAATATAAGCTATTATATTGACTTAATTAAAATGTATTTGTATTAATATTTTTCAGTAATATATTCAGTTTCCTATTTATTGGAGGTTATTGAGTAATATTATAAAACTATTATCTAAATATTGAAATTTAATTTTTTTTAAATCTCTGTAAAACATATTAAAGAAACTTTTTTTAATATAATTTGTAAAATACTAAAATATATAGAAATACTGTGAGTTTAATTTTTTGGTATGCAGTCGGATTTTGTAATATTATCGTGTAAAAAGGTCAAATGTGCGCAATTGTATCACGCTTGTTTCTTATTACAGTATGAAGTTAGTTATTTTTGTTTATTATCTGTCAAACAAAAAAAAACGGCACGACAAACTTTTAATCACAAACCCGATGTCCTTAGAGAATGGTTCAAATTTGATTTATAATCTCTTGAAAGTCAATTTTTTCGTCAGCGTTTTCCATCGACTGTATTAATAATAACAATACGTGCTTCTGACTCCTGTATACATGGAATATATCAAATATCAACCATACATAATAGTATAATATATAGAATGTATTTTATACATACTACAGTATCTATACCATGGCGAAATTCACGTAGGTAAAGAATCAAAATACATTTCAAGTTTGCTATTTTACGACCTTGACTCTACGAAGTAGACAATATGCAGCTAATAAAATAGTTTCCCTAGAGAGTCAAAATCATTCGTGTCATAAAAACCAAAATGCATTCATTTTCAAAACGCGAACACCAAATTGTGATGTTATATATTTCAATATTCGGGTGGGTTGGTGGTATTACAATATAACTAAGTTATGTTGTACGACTGCATATAAATGATATGGTCTAAATCGATGTTTTATACAAATGGACCAAAAAAAGTATTTAGTACCTATAGTATCTGCATTCAGTGAATAAATAAAATACCTACCTATAACAATAATGTCAAAAGTCTTTCGTCGGATTTATATCTTTTTGTATACCTTATTTGCATGGTCGTCTGTCAAAATGTAAACGTAGATCCTGCACAAGTTCGCCCACACTAACTTATGTATATATAGCCTAGACACATAACAAATATCGAAATCAATACATTAATGCTACCGGTGCTATAATATATCTTGGCGTATGCTTATAGATTAATGGTGCAACGTTTTAAGATCCCAGACACCAGTAATGTTCTGCGTGCACCCCGAGGCGCAGTCTTATCGACAGCGGTTGAGTAGCAGGAGGTCTCGGGACGATACGTTTTTTTAAATTTTAAATCTTATATTCTCGTGTTTTATAAAACAATGTTTTTCTCGATGTTATCTATGGACTATGAGTATTGTTTTTTTCATTGAACAATTTTATTTTCACCGCCGGATAATTCTTCATGTTATTCGTTTTGGTTTCTATATTGTTAATTACACAAACTGTACTCAGTGTACTTAAATTTCGCTCGATAACTTAGGTACACTGCCAAAATTTTACAGTCCCCGCGATTAGTGACCACCAACGAAGATAATATATTTATATGTGTTTCTATAGTTTTGCCCCTAAGGTTGCAACGAAGTCGACGAAGAAAAACAATTTAATAACAAAAACTATTTCCTGCGTCTCTCTACTCCACAGTATTTAGAAATTGGTCCGGTATCACGCACACGATTAATTAAAAACAAGAACGACCGGTCGCCCTATCACCACAATTGGAAGAGAAAAAATTACACTTGTCTTTAAACAACTCGCACGTTTTATTTATACGATCTTAAAGGTAGTTTCCCGCAGTAGTCTCGTTAATAAATTAAACTAACGCCATGTATACATTTATATGCAATTTAAAATTAAATTAAATTAAATTTCTTAACATGTTATACAAAATACCACATATTTTGAAATCAATTGTATGTATTGAATATGCGTTTTAAATTAATTTTCGATAGCTTGTAAAATGTTTTACATAAATTTAAATACATAAATTAATGATGTAATATATAATATAATATAATCGATGTAAAAATGTTTTTGTATAATTTAATACAATGCATTAAAACTTGATTTTATTGAAACTTAAGAGTCTCACAAACTATCTCTAATTAAATATTCTAATTTGTATCAAATAATTTGTTTGTACGTTTTTAAACTTATAGGTTTAATTTTATTATCATGCATCTGTGTATCACAATTTCTCTGTTTTCATAATATATTAAATGTATTGGCGTATTTGAATTTTGAGATTTGGAAGTATTTGTACAAAATATTTCAAATATTTTATCTTTATTTCATTGAAATACTAAGTGTATTGCATTTCCCAAGTATCTACTTTAATATAATATACAATAAAGTTATATAATATTATATAACTTATAATTATAATTTTAAAACATTAAGTATAATTTTAGAAGAATATGTGCACAATATCCAAATTCTAAACTAATTATTGAATATATTTAAAATATTTTATTTTTAATTAATTTCATGAAATTTTTTTATTAGTTCACGACTTGCAAATGAATGTATGTACCTACTTATAATTACGAAATAAGTTCTACAAAATACTTTATAAGGAACGACTTAATTATTTTTAAATTAATTAATATTATAATATTTTGTATATTAAGTTTCTATACTTTTCAAGTATATTTTATTTATATTATTTTTCGTGGCTTTAATATATATTATGTGAAGATCCGCTTTTATTATTACAAGACTCTATCACTTATGGTTGAATCGAAATCGATGACTTATAGTTATATAATAGCATTGTAATTGTAATGTTATTGTAATATTCACTACTGCAGAAATTTGGAAGGTTATTATTTTTCTACAGTTTTAAAATGTTTTATGAAATTTTAAAACATTTTTTAAACAAAATGTATTATGTTGTACGGTTTAATTATATTCCATAGCAATATAATAATTATGACATTCATAATAAAACAATAAAAAAAAAAAACGTTCAATTATTTTTTTCATGTACCTATGTATTATTTCGTTAGATTTCAACGTGAAGTTCTACAGGTCGTTTTGTTATTATCGTAATTCTTTTCGTCATCAACTTAACGCGTGTTTATCGCTAGTCAGGTCCCGCGAGGCATTTGACACACCGTTTCTCGATTATTTTCTCGAGGGACTCGTGTCAAAACTTCACGTGTCTGCAAATATATAATATACACTCGTGTGATGGCTTATTATAATAATTGTTGCCTTTATTTTTGATTTTTACCTCCCTGATTTGAACGTAGTTGGTAATTGGGGCATGAAATATAAACGTATACATATATGTATAAATAATATTATAAACCTATATATAGTAGATTTGCGCGAACTCGCCTTCGGGACACACACGTCAATGTAATAATTACCGTTCTGCGCGATGTGTATGGTACATAATAATATCATATATACATATTATAGTGCACAAACCGACCGGCTACACATACGCACAGCAGCCTCAGCAGCATCGTCGGCGGCATCTGAACAAGATCTTGTTTATACGTACGTAAATATTTTAATTTTACAAATAGTAAGAAGACGAACAAAAAAAAAAAACGGTATTTTTTTTTATATGACGGCTGACAAGTGGATATTTGTTTCGGGAAACGTTAAGTCTGGCGCGCGCATGTCCTCGGGGTGTTCGGAAGAATTTTTATTATCATACACGATCGTACTTACATACATATTATATTATATCTATTATATATAATATATATATATACACACACAAACGCTGAGTTTTATTCCGTTTGAATGTAAGCATACGACTTCTGGGCACTATAGTTTCCGATCGCGGATTCTCGTTAAACGTATTTATACGTATGAAATCAATAATTAATCGATTTAATTTCCATCCCGATATTGAGACCACCGCGGATCGAACATCCAACGTATAACATAATCATCAGTTATGGCGCGACGACGTATATAATATACTTGTGTACACGTATACTATACGTATGGATATTATGGTAGAATTGATAATATATAGGTATGTATTGAGAGACAAATAACGATTTCCTTATACGATACAGACCTATAGGTTTGCCCGGGAATAGTTTTTATCATCGTCGGCCTCGTGATGATTCTCAGCCAAGTATTCATTTTTGGTTTTCCTCCGTTCTTGTTCTTATTCGTAAAACGCGTTCAATACGCTATTTAACAATTTAATTATACTCTGATTAATGCGATTATTATACGTCCGCTTCACAAGTATCGCGGACAGTATATATGCATATAAACCAAACGTTGATTGACAATGAAGTTATAGAATACAAACATGAAATTGACATTTTAATTGATGTCCGTTGGAATGTATTAAAATTAATTATTGATTCTTATGTGCTAGATTTTTCTTTTTATTTACAGAAATCTGAAAATGTTCGGTTTTTTCGATTTATGGTTCAGTTAAATTTAACTATAATTACTATAATTTTTATTTACTATATTTTAAATAAAGGACCAAGGCAAAAATACATATATTTCAAACACGGGGTAATGTATAGGCAATTAATTTGTAGTGTGTGGGAGTGATGTTTCTTTATGATAAAATAGTATTATTAGTGTGTCTAATCCACGAAAGTTACTTTAGTGGCGTTGAAGTGTAGAACTTGTAACATTTTAAGAGGAATGAATGGTAGTTTCTCTTCGATTTATAAAATGTAAAATATTCGAATTCGTCGAAACGTTTACCTTTCTGATTTCTCGAAGAAATCTACTTTTGCATCATTCAGAGCAGATTTTAAATTCTTAAGGAAAGAAACTATTGACTTTACAATGATGTTTATTTTTGTATTTTAATTTTTTCTACAATGAGCAACTTTTTGGGCAAAAGGAGTGGCGTATAGGACTTTTGGGGTAATAAGGTTTTTTTATAGCAAAATATTCAATCTACAGTTAGTACTTTAAATAGGTAATTTTCTGATTTTTACAGCAGTGTTTCCTTTAGCATAAAGAAAAATTATCTTTTATACGGTGTACATGCATTATGCAGTACCTATTTTACAAATAACAATATAACAAAATAACAAATAAATATTTGTTATGCTAAGCGATTATTATTATTATTATTTTAATTGGCTACTTATAGGTCAAATATAAAAATGATTGTACCGAACTTCAGTCAGAACCATTCAAATGTAATACATCTATTAAGAGTATCTGTTAAGTGATGTGAATCCGCCCTGACTGACACCCTATGAGCGAAGTACTTCCATCCCCTAGAGACTGGATTTTTTTTTTCATTTTATTTTATTGAGAGTAAATTTTGTAAAAAATTCACAATACTATAAGTGTACATATTAACATAATATTATAATAAAATAAAATACAACTTTATTTACTTAAGAGGACGATACACCCGTATTTGCTTTCTCTGTCTAGCCAACTGACAATATAAGAAATTTACGTTCAGCATTATTATTACAATTTTGTAATTTTTAATATTACAGTAGATTTACCTATTACCAAAGTTATAGACAAGATTATTGTCTATTCTGTAATGTCATATTTTGTCTGAAATCTAAATTTTTAAAAGAAATAAATCTTTTTCATTTATTGGCATTTAAAAATAGTTACCCTTATAAATATATCCTTTACAAAAGTAAAATTTCAGAAAAAGACTAACGGCATAGATATTAATCTCGTCTATAAATTTTAAAATAGATCAATTTACTCTAATATTAGAATTGACGAAGTTCTGATAAGAATGCCGTACGTAAATATATTTTATCGTCAGTTGGTTAGATAGAGAATGCAATAATGTGCAGGGTGTAGCATCGACATGTGTAAATTTAACCCAACCTCCACTTCGTTCAAATTAAACCAGATAAATTCTAATTTCAAGTACTTAACTTTTAAGTGATTGTAAGTCCATTTTTTAAATTTGTAAAATATTCATAAAAAAGTTATATAATCTAACTTATTATAGGGGGTTAACTTCACACATTTTAAATTTATTTTATTAAATAACTTGACAATTTTAAAATACACTCATAATTACTTACAAATTAAGAACTTACAATTCGTTCGGATCAATTTGAAAACCTAAGTGAATTTTGGACACATCTTCGTCTTGGTGAAATTGCAAATTTTAAAAATAGGCACACAATTACTTACATATTAATGACTTTAACTTACAATCTGTCAGATTGAATTTGAATTTGAAGGGGAGGGGCTAACTTCATACATGTGTAGTGTTCTCTTAATTTAAATATCTATCTAAATAGATAGGTAGACCTACCTAAAATTCGTTTACTGAAAAAATGATTGCGATACGATTCCCGCTGTATCTATTTAATAACGTTAGAATTTAGAATATATAGTGTGCGTGCGCCACGGGCTAAGATAGTTTGGACTGGTATCGACATGGTAAGGGGGTAGTAGAAGAACCTTCCTCAAATGTTTTGACACCTCCACCTACCCAGCCATGAGCGGTACAACTAGGGGTAAAAGCACTCCAAGTAAATAATAATGTTACTAATATTTATTTTGAATAATTGGCGCCAAAAGACAAATATTATGTCTTATGAGTTATGACTTACAAGGTTATATATTATATTAATTTAGATGAAATATTTTACTCCAATAAACCTGAAGCTGCACTTGTAAATTTGAAATCAAATGGAGGTTTGACTTATCCAAATGATTTTATTTTTGGATTATTGACTTCTGTGGAAAAGTCATTTTCTAAATATTGTAAAGACAGTGATATTTTCTTGTTAACAATTGATGATTTTTTTAATAACAATAGGTCCATTCGATTTCCTTGTATATAATATTATATATATTAACACAAATAATATCCAACTTTGTAATCACGCGAATGCGACAGTATTCATTAATTGCAAATAAAAACACAACCAAGATAAATGCCAAAAAAAAAAAAAAAAAAAACAAAACAAAATTAGCAAAATTAATCAATACATAAGTGTACATACAAATTAAAAACAATAAAGATTTAAGATTTAAAATAATCAAAGTGTATTTTTTAATTTTCAGTCCGTTTAAACATTGATAATGCAGACATTATCTGTGTTATTATTAGTATTTTGTATTTCCACATAGACGGCTACAATAAACCATACTTGTACCACTCGAAACAATTGAGGTCCACCTATAATGTTTCCGATTCCAGGTTTAGGATTCATTTAGAGTCTAAACGAGACTCGCTGCGTAGTAGAGATATGACAAAAAAAAAAAAAAAAAAAAACCCAAGAAGCGTTAGTGGAATAATAAAAATAGATAAGAATATCATATTTTACAGGGAGCTCCTCCCGCCCGTCGGATTCGTCGGATGTGCCCTAAATTACACACATGTATAGTACACGGCCGATACACATATTATAATATTATTATAGACGCGCATACATTATTCAAATAATAATATTATATTATATCGTGTACAAATGGCCGGCGCGTCCGTCCAATGAATGACGCGGTCGCGATGTCAATTTCCTCTCGGTCACGGGCTAGTGAACGTTTCGTTTCGTTTCGTTTTTTTTTTTTTTTTTTTTTTCATTTTATTTTATTATCTCCAGCGGAGCACAATGAACGGCAATTCATTCATTCATATCATATTATATGTATATATATATTGGACGGAGGCAGTCCGCGGTTGGCTCATCACCCGGGGCCGTCATCCGTGGAGATACGCGCTGTAATCTGTATTTTTTTTTTTTTTTTTTTTTTTTTTTTTATATACCGTATAAACATACGATAATAATATGTATCGTGATCTATTATATCTATTATATCTACCGCGACGATAATTATTTTAATATATATATATATATATTATATATATTACGTACGAAAAGCGTACACAAAAAAAAAAAAATAATATAACGATAATATTATACTCTGTTATACGGTCACCCGAGAAAATCGCTGCCGCCCGCCCGTCGTTCCACTCCGTCCGCACGGCGGCTATCTGCTAGGTCTGTTCTATACCTACTCCATTTTATTTCATTTTCCCGTACGATCCGACCGGAATTGTTTTGGAGGAATATGCGGCTATTACACTGAACCAAATATAATTTGGTAGAATGGACAATACCCAATAATCAAATTTTAACACGCGAATATTCGTTGAAATATTACAATTTTCATTATTTTAATGTATACCTATTGTTAAATTAATGAAAAATGTGTTTACGATAACAAATTCATTTTGTAAGTTTCACAAAATATTTAAGTTATAATTTAATAAAACTAGGTAATTTGTAAAATGAATACAGATTTTATTATTATAATATAATATATGTTATTAAATTCTGTTGAAATTTACTATTTTGATTTAACAAATGGGCGTTTTTTTCTACGAAAAAGAAGGAAAGAAATTAACACAATAAATATTTATAATTGAATTAACAAAATATCTGTTAATTCAAGTGAATTTGTATGCAATTGGACAATTTTATCCAATACATTGATAAAAGATATTATATATATAGAGGATATATATATAGAGAAGATATATATATATATATATAGAGGTTTTTCGATAGAAAATTGCAGGTTCTAGCTATTTGTACTATTTGACTGCAGCAGTGTTTGGAACGTTCACTTAAAAATTGAATTCGTTCACGTTCAAATGTATTTAAAAAGAACATGTTCACGCTTAAGTTATTTAAAAAAATGAACGCGTTCATCTGGTCGTTTGTTTTAATTCATCAAACATTAAGAAAATATACATTTTATATATATATACTAAAAATTTACCAATTCATAGAAAGTATCGTTTTCATTTTATAGCGGATCCAAGGAAATTAGACTTCTAAGTGTTATATTTAAATCTAATAAGGTTTATGGCGAAATTTAAATATATATTTATTTAATTTAAACGGCCTAAAAATTGTTCAAATTCCTTAAAAATATTAACGTCGTTCACGTTCACGTTCTATTTGATAAAAACGAGTGGCGTTTGCGTATCGTTCACAAAATATGAACTTGAACGCATGAACGTTGTTCTTCCAAACACTACTGCTATTTCAAAAGGCCATTTTTTGATTTTTCAAGTAGTTTCGTTAAGTGTATAAAGAAAAACTATATTTTTATAAATTTAGATAAAATAACAAAATAACAAATACAGTTGACGAATATAATTACGTATTTTTTTTCTTTTCTAATAATACTATACCGAATTTTGCTCAAAATCATGTTTGAATGCAATGATATTTACTCTAAAATGTTAAATAATAACAATACACTAATATCTTGTCTGAGGGCCGAAGTGACGGTGGACTAATTTCCACCATCTGTATCTGGACGACTTTCTGTTTATATTGACAATCGAACACAAATTGTGGAAGGTAGAAGTGTGCGATTATAATATTTTTGGAGGTTTATTTTTTACATGCATTTTCTCTCAAATGTCTTCTTCATGACATTTTTGAAATTGCAGAGCTTCTTCTCAAATTATGTGCAATTATTTAAAACAGCAATAATACTGCACACTAGTTGTAGGTAAATGCCTATATGGTATAATATGTATATAATAAATTATTAATAATTAAAATATAAAATATAAAATTATAAACAATAAATTTTTAGATAGGTATACTTTAGTTATTAAAATTATAATTTTAATGAACTTTACTCGTACAGTGTAGTAATGATTTTATGCTCGTGTTTTTTTTATGTTAACCACAACCTTAATACTCTGAACCAAAGTACATAAATAACGACAACACTATTCATTCATTTTTCTTAAATTTAATTAAATAATTTTTAGAATTCATAAAAATGTTCATATAGTTTTTAATTAAACCTGTATATGTAAATATGGACAATGTTTACAATTTATTATTCATGTCTAAACTGGGCCATTTTTTGATGAAATATAAAATTCACAGTGGATATTTATTTTAGTAGAAAAATCATTAATATTGAATCATAATATTATCCAGATAAATCAGTATATTCATACTAAATACCATACTACTATATATTTATAGCTTAAACTATAAATAAAGGCTAATACAGTTGTAAGTTATAATAAATTAAAAAACAAATTTACTTGAAATAGATCATTTGTTTATAAATCTGCGTTTAAAATTGTATATAAAGAATAATTGAAAAAATTGTAAGTACTAAGTATCTACTATAATTATATATGCGTCCACTCAAAATTATATTTCATTACTTTTAAATTTAAAAAGCAAAAAAACTCAGCTTGTAACACAAAATAAAGTAGGTAGTATAGGTGTGGTGTATCTGATTTATATTGAAAATTAGTTGTCATTTTTAATTGCATATAGGCAGGTATAGATATTTAATAGGTTTAAAATTATTGAGGAACAAAAAATATTTTTCCGTATAGGAACGTTAAATGAAACTAGTTTTTTTCGTTAAGCCTGGAACTGGAACAGAACTTAGTTAATTTATAACAAGATAAACGTGAAAGTGAACTAGTTTCTTTTTTAAAGAACTTTCCAAGCACTAACCTATTATAGACAATAGGCAGTATAATATGCTGTATAACAGATAGTAGTACTTATTATTATAGTAGAAACATCAAA
This sequence comes from Pemphigus obesinymphae, assembly GCA_025469235.1. Lineage (NCBI taxonomy): Eukaryota > Metazoa > Arthropoda > Insecta > Hemiptera > Aphididae > Pemphigus > Pemphigus obesinymphae. Next base: position 18,363 of record JAIPRL010001762.1, on the reverse strand, counting down.
CATTTATTGCGTGTGTCGTGTGTGGTTAAAACTCAAATCAGTCTGTAGTTTTGAAAAATCAACAATATTTATTAAGTTTATATAGATTCTTAGCGACTAAAACAAAGACGGAATAATATGAGATCGGTTTGATAAATATTCCTTGAAATTGTTAGAAAACACGTTTACTTTGAATTATTTCGATTAGTTTCCTTTAAAATTGGCACCTTGGGAATTCATACTCTTAGCCCAACGATATTTTTTCATATTATATAGATTATAAAAGTCTGTTTGCTACAGGTACGTCATACGTCAGACCACTCTGCTATCGGTCGATAACGCGGATATAATATGACATCCGCGACATATGAATATAATAATATAATGTCGCATAATACGCGAATACTGATTTACGACTGTGAACTTAATATAGTACGTTAACAGAGGAGAAAAGTATTAATAAAAATTGATTATAAATTATAATAAATAAATAAATATTATATTATAACGAGAACTCGTATATTATTATTTTCCTTGCTGAAGTAATCTATAAATCACCAAGTATAGGTTAGGTTAGGTACCTTAGTACCTATATTGTTTTATAATAAGCATTCCAGCTGTGTGTCTGAGAGTTTATTGTTATGCAATAATTGTAAGACTTGTGTCGGCTTGTGGGTTGGCAATTTACTTTGGTCGTATATAATATTATTTGACTATATACTTAGGTAGGTATTCGTGTACTTGGGCGATGTGGACACTTATATAGATACTTAACTCGGCGTACAAAATCATTTGTATTAACGAAAATAAAATGAATATCTAGTGGCAATAATAATAACATAACATCCTGCAAAATAACATGTAGAAAAATATTGTTTTTCAACGAAAATTTGGCGAATGTGTTTACTGAATATGATGAACTTTATATTATGTAGGTATTTAGATTCATATCATTTTTTAATTCGTATTAATTTAACTAATATTTTAAAAGCAAATTGTCGATAAATTCTGTATATTATTTTATATTTTCGTACATAACTTTATACTGAAGATAACACAGTTATCAGTAAAAACTTCCCGATATTCGGCGATGGTGTATACATGAATTTTTTACATTTAATATTTTGTTGCGTGGATATAAATTAAATAAATACTATTTACTTCGTTTTCTATAAACATTTACGTAAATAATAAACGTATAGGTTCACGTGATATAAATTTGATGGAGGTACGCCGCCTCTCTTGGGTTAGGGATTTGTATTCAATATTCAATGTATCGTCATGTGCTACACTGTTTAATTATACTGTATAGTAGTGTATATGTTACAATATAATACGAACGTATACTCTGCATATTAACGCATCACAAATAATAGTTAATATTACGTAGGTAAAAGCAATTTGTTTACCTATTATATTACATTAAAGTACGAGCAATAAAGTCTGTAATGTACGTTATAAAAAATCAAATTTATCGCGGTGAAAAAAATATTGTAATTTAGGAACATTTCATCGCATCTAATTTCTATGTACATAGCGGTGTGTTATAGGTTCTTCTATGACCAAAATAAGATTATTCGAATGGTGTAGTAAGGGTCGTTGTCGCTCACGAAATATTTCATTTCTATTTGTTTTTGCCGTCAACAAAATTAATATTCAAATCAGCTATCCAATCTTTTTTATTATTATTATTATTATTTTTTATCACCAACATCGGTGAATATTGCGGATGACTCTATACGAGATCGAGAGACGGACGTCCGTCGCATGTAACGCCTCGGAACGAGCACACTGCTCGTACATTATATTATACCGTATAATTTGAACGTTTCGTCTGCCCACTTTTCAGATTTTCTTGCCCGCGTGCCGCGCATAATCGATATTATAATTACAGACCACGAGTAATGTATAATAATCGAATAGTAAAATCGGATTTTTATGAAAATCAATTTTTGTTGTTTTTATTTTGCCGGGAACACGTAGGTACCTATATATACGCATACAAAGTTGAAACAAGTCAGACACCTTTGTAAGTATTATCTAATATATTTAAGTTTTCGTTTGATATCTACATTACACCTTGTTAATTGTACAAATTCAACAAAATAATAACTCGTTCTGAGTATAAAATGATTTAGGATTGAGGTACAATAAATTCAACATTAAACCATCTCAGCAGATCAGAATAATATGTAGAATCATATAATCAAATATGAAATGACTAATAAGGAAATCTGTGATAATTACTGCAGGGTTCAGTCTGATCTTTTAACGTTATGTGATTGATGAAATTATGCGTATCTATACTTATATACTCATACCTCCCCGCAGGCAGAGGCGTATATTTATAGTGGGCCCTGAAAAAATTCTTAAACTTATTTTTTCATCATTAAATATACAATTATAGCGTTTTTAGGGTTTATTGAAAAGAAAAAAAGCAGAAAAAAGCCATCAATTTTTTTCTCGTGATGGCTTCAAAATTCTAAATATTTCTCCGCAGCGCTCTCGTATATGGGTATAATTGACTCTGGATACTATAGATATAGGCTCACTGGATAATTTAAAAATATAATTTCTATATACTAAATATACCGATGTGTTGGCGTCTTGTAGGTTTTCTTGTATACTATGTATATAGTACATGTGCGTGTAATAATAGGCATACGCGCGTACACGAATAAAACAAATATTTCGAGATTTCCTGCCATTCAGTCGCTAACGAATAGTAGAAGAAAAAAAGCGATAATATGATAAAATATTCCAGTCTTGTTTTCAGACACACACACACACAACGAGTAGGAAAAAAAACCATCATATACCTACACACCGTCGCCCGTAAAAAAAAAAACCGTTGAATTTTCTGCCGTCGAACACGTAGTCTGGCCGATGAAACCCCTACTCCCCCCCCGTATCTTTACCTATACCTATACATAATAGATGATAATATTACGGATTTTCGACAAACGTCCGAAAAACAGATGTATTGTTTTGTAAGTTCGCCTCGGTGAAATTTTTTCGGAACACGACGAAACTCGTACATATAAGCGCATATTTATATTATATATTGTGCGTATATATGTACGTATAGCGCAGTGTCTTTCGTTCGAACATCTGGCCGTTTATATACATTATACGCCGTATATTAATAACCGTGTACCTGTATTTTTACTGCTGCTGTTATAAGTGTGAAAACGAGTTATCTCTAGTTCCTCGGGAAGAGTAAACAGACGTGAATATATTATTATTATATATACGATAATATTATCATCGGTCTCCTTTGCTCACGACTGTGCAAACAACACAGATCGCCGGTCGATTATTATTATCACGTTATATGTACGCTATTATATTGTTATCGCGGACGAGTCGAGTGTTGGACACACAGACGTCGGTATAATATCGTTGTCGTCGATCGACGGGTATTATTATTATTATTATTATTATTATTTTTTTTTTTTTTCCTCGGCTTTGAATTTTTTACTTTCCGTTAAAAGGGCACGTTCACACCTGTTGCGGCGGCTGCTGATGCTGCTGCTGCTGCGAGACATGAGAAACGATCCCGTACATAATATAATAATATATTTATAGACGATATATACACAATAAGTAAAATGCTCTATAAATTTAACGCCTCCGCCGTGCTGTTAAACCGGCCGAGTTGCTGCAGACATTTAGAGCACATATTACCGGTGTTGTAAATAATAATATTATACTAATAATAATAAAAAAAAATAAAGAGCGACGCTACACGTATTTACGTTGCCGCAAAACGACGGCAGCGATTTTGAAAATGGTTTCCATTTTATTTTATTGATATAATTTTATAAGTTTTTTTTTCTCATATTTATAACTATTATTTGGCAAAATATACGAATAAATATCACTAAACTCGATTTTTATATGTTCCGAAACTCGTTTTAGTTTCCAAAATAATATTATACGATCCCGACACAAATTGATATTCGCCTCAGCCCGAGGGCGCACTCGTAAAGACAAACAGAAAAACATGCACAACACCTAAACATTTTCTTGTCTTTTTTAGTTTATAACATTTCTATTTTATTGATAATAAAAAACAAGTTTAAAACAATTAAAAAAACATTTCAATAACACTATAATATGCTTGTATGAGGACACGTTTAGTTATAACATCCACTGCTGCAACAGTATATTATATTATGTAATTGTTTGTATATTATATTATAGTCGCACAATATAGCTCGTTAGATTGAAAGTATATTAACTTAATATATACATTGTGTATAATATAACTTATAGTCGTTGTTTTCTAAAAACACGTTTAGGACGTATTTTTAATGTACATTTAATGTCGTAGATTAAACAAATTTATAGCGGGCAGGACGTAAAGCTGTTGAAAAAATCTCATGGTATAGGTAACCTGGTGTACCTATCTGTGTATATACTATACATATTATAATTGTTCGCGTAAAATTGGGCGTTTTGATATAAAATAAAATAGAGTCTTATACTTCATAAAAAAGAGTATAACTATTAAATATATTTACTTATCTGATAAATCATATACCTTCGTTCATTGACCGTTATTGCCGTATACGCAGTACGCGTCATTACGATTTTCGTTACCACAACTGAGGACGGTACCTTATAAATTATACGACAAATATTATAATATAATGTAGCACTGCATATTAGTTGACACTATTTTTAAGTATAATTCAATCGAGTGAATCGAGTTAATGATTATATTTATAATCTAACCTAATTCATAAATCAGCATAGTGTGAGAAACCGGAAATTCAGTGTGGTAAAAATATGCACGAGTACATAACCAAAATCGAACGTTTACAGGGTATACCTTATATATTTATATGTAAATTTTTGTTTTTATTTTACTAAAGACGTCGCATATGCGGTAAATAACGAATACGGGGCATGTTTGTTGTCGTGGTCGCAGAAAGGGAAAGTCTAGACGGTTCAATCGGACTCAACTGGTATATAATATATATATTGATTGATAGACGTATGAAAACTGGTCCGGATTAAGTGTAATTATGTATCGGAACGAACGGTCGCACCGTTGTTCGATGGGAAAAAATAACGTGTCATATGATCAGGTGGTCTCGATAGATTATATTATATAAAAATCAAATGTATAGGTATATGCATTCACGACGAGTTTGATTTTATTTACTGTCGTGGAAAAAATAAGAAATCCTTGTCAGGTTAATAATTATTCCGAAATGACAATTTATCGGACTATATCTCCATATTATATTATACACGTAGCTACGTATTCAGTGTATAATCAAGCTTTTCAAAATTATATTTTTTTGCTGGTTGTCGATGGCTGGATTCTGTGTTAATATGTCATTTAAACGTGTTTTTTTTTAATGAGACGGGAACACGTTATTTTTCGGTTATATGAACATTTTTTTAAATTTACTCTTCGGGGTAGTTAAACAAACTAGTATATTTATTTAATTTAATAGCGTTTGGCTGGAAGTCACAAAAACATAACTATATATATACAAACGACCCGTAACGCGATACGCCCCTAGTTTTTTAAATATCTAAAATCACCGACACGTTAACTATGTTAATTGAGGGGTTCGGCATAGAATATTGCTCTATATTTCCGTGATTCTTCGAAAGAAGTGAAGGGGGAAAAACTGCTTAGATTAAGTACCGACAAATAATCATAATATGGTTTCTCTAGAGGGTGAGACACATGTATAGTAGTAGGTACCTACTCTATAGTATAGGTACTTAACACTCAAGTTTGACATTATAGTCAAAAGTAAATCATAATACACGAAAATTATTATTTTTTTTTTATAAAAATATGTTAAATGAATATAAATAATATTGGCGGGAAAAAGTATCTTGAATTTATAGTTTAAATTATTTATTAATGTTTACATGGTATTTAACTAAATAACTATAATTGTTTTGTAATAAAAAATGAATTATGAATATACAATTGCTTTTATTAATCCCCTCGCAGACATATATGTAAGTATGGACATGATATATAGGATAAGTAAGATAATAAAACCACAGGGTTCCATTAATGTAAATAAGAATTTTGTAATTACACATAATATATTATATATTATAGTAAGTACCTGCGGGTACCTATGTATATACATTATACAATACATAATAATTATTTTGAATTTAAATTTTAATACGTTATACTTATTAGTTATTACCTATTTAATATTTACTAACAAATCTCGATTTTACTTAAATGGTGAAATTATAATCTGTACCTACTTATCGGTTGTAGTTAGGCATATATTTTAGATTAATGATAAATTAAATTTTTGAACTTATAAAGTTCATTAGTTATTATACATTAATCAATCGGATGATGGTTACAGATTTTGATTGTTATTTTTTTACGAATACAATCGATATTTTCCCTTTAAAACTATAAATAGTATATTTTATATAAACCCATATATGTGTAATGTGTATATTAGTATATATTTCAATGAAATATCTATATCGGTTGTCTAGGTGTATTAAAGAAACACGTAATAGTATACCTACATATATCTCTCACTAATACCTAACCTCAATATCTCTTATAATCAATGTAACAACATATATGATACTTTTACGTAATAATTTCTGTACAGTGTAATTTTTATAATGTACGCGAATACCGTCCAAGTTAGAATTCTCATTACCTTTAACTTTATGTAAATTTCGCACACTCTCGTGTTTAATGGTAGATGTTCTCACTTCTCTTGCATCAATAGATCGTGTAGAATAAACGAACAATAATTTCTAGCGTAGACACAAATCCTACAGAATATATAGACATTACCTTTAGGTGTATATACAGTATTTTTCTCTAACCACTAAACACGATAAAAACAATATTTTTTGACGACTATAAAATGTATATTTTTATTACCTCTTTTTTTTTTTATATTATATAAACGTCACATATGCGACTCCAGTGCTATATCCGGAATAAAGGGGTTATATATTATTATACATTAATAATAATATTATTATTATTATTTATTTATAATATATAAACACAAAAACGCTTCAGAATTTAATATGAAGGGTATTGATAAGGGATGTGGGGGGAGGTGGTACAAAACGCAACAATGGACAGGTTGGTGGACGAAGATAGATGATCCGGTCCGCCGATAAGAACGCGCGAGCGTATATATATATACAACATATAATATAGTGTATATATATATATATCACAGCAATGTAATCCGGATTAAAATAAAACTAAAAAGAAAAAAAGGATACCCGGTCACTGGTTGGGGGTGTAATTGTCCTGGAGTCTAGCGCGCCGGGCGGTCTTAGGCGTCGCGTGGGTTTCGTCGTGTATATACGACACGCATATAACCGTGCACCGAAACCCATTCAGGTACATTTAATAACATTATATTAGTTTCTCTGTTTTTTTTTTTTTTTTATTTCATTTTTTCTTATCTTTTTCTCTCTCTCTGCGTGTTGTTGTGCGTGTCGCGGATTAAAAAAAAAAAAAGAAAAGAAAGACACACAATGGACAATACTCACTCGCGCGCACATGTTATACGATATAGCTGAATGGTTTATACCGCGGGCATATACGGTCTTTGGTTAGGTTAGGTAACCATTACACCGGTAGCCCCGCGTGAAGGAGATCTCGATACATCTCGGCGACATCGCGGTCGGACCTCGCGCGCGTGACAGTAACAAATGACACCGATATCACTGTGCCGCCACTGGCTGTCATATACTATCATATATTTCATATACAGGTACATATAATATATACACGAAGCCGCTGAACATTATCATATTATAATAATCGAGCTTCCGTATTACCGAAATGTGGCCGGTTCCGAACGACGATTTTTTTTTTCTTTTAAGTCTTCGAAACGATAACACGCAAGATACCACAGCTACCGCGCTTCGTGCAATCCACATTTCGAAGATTATAATGATTGAAGTAAAAAAATTAGAATATGCGTCATGCTGACGAGTATATATATCATTAAGTATTATATTCTGTGTTCGACAGCATATTTTTATTTAAAAATACACATTTCTATGATATCAATGTGTATTAACTGCGTATAAGTAATGCGAATGCATACAATTTTTTTTTTTTTTAATTCACGGACTTGAAATGAATAGGGCGTTTTTCAAAATCGATTTTCGTCTACCATTATCAATAAGTAGTAACTAATAAGATTTAGTTATTAATTACTAGTATTTCTAAGGCGCGCATATTAATTAGCTATAAAAACAAGATTTGTATAGATAATTACGTAGGTATATTAAGAAAGAAAATACACAAAATTTTAAACGCTCTCTTAGATAATTTCAATATACCACAATAGAACCCTAATATTTCAAATCAGCGAAATAATAGTAAACTGTGTCCTACGGTAATTTTTCGCATATATTAAGCCGGTAAAAATAAATGTTATATTTCTCATTAAAGTTTAACTTAAATGGTAATAGTTTTTAATTTCAATAATTTATTAACTTAAACAATTAGTAAATTATATAAGTTAATTTTTATTTCGATTAAATCGACGTTTTATTCAAAAATTAATTTAGTTTATATTTATATTTATCCATAATATATAGATAGGTACTTGTATATGATATAATGGATATACCATAATATATATTTTGCTTAAAAAAATATAATTATTTAAATTTTTCTCTGATAATATAATAATTATAAAAATTCATATAAGAAATTTAATCATCATATTAAAATGTACGTAATGTTACCCATTTAATTTTAATATAAATACAAAGATAAAGTGATGTATATTTTATTAACTATTATTAGTTACCTATACATTTTTCAGTACAATAAATCCAAAGCAATTTAATAACTTTTAACTCAGTTAAATTAATTATATTAAATGGATAAAAATATAACTTATAATTTAATTGTAATAATAAATTATTTGAAATAATAAACGTGACGTTAGTTGGTTAATTTTTCTTATTGACTCGCCCAGTCTATATAGGACACTATATTTTTATAGGTCATTAAAAAAATTACGTGGAAAATTAGCTCACAAATCTTTCGATATGTGTTCATTGAGGTCGGAGTTTAATCTTTGTGGTCATAGGTACATCATATATTTAACGAAGTTCAACATATTGATTGAACATGTTATATTATATAATAATTTATTTCATTATTAATTAATGCAGTTTTTTATTCAAAAATATTTTTATTTTATAGTGGTCTTCACTATTAAAAATAGCATTTTTATAATATAATTTATAAAATATTGTTTTAAAGTTATTCAGTGTACAGACTAGACACTAGATACTGTCGGTACATTTTTAATCGAGCAATCATCTGGGGAAGTGTGATTTTGAGTTTATTATAAAAAAAGATAATTTGGATGCATTTAACACACGTCGATCTACATGTTTGAAATTTTAATCAAAAAAGATATAATATTAAAAATTGTTAAAATATTTTTATAAACGGTGTAAAATTCATTTTTCAATTTAAGTTCTAACTTACATTATGCATAACACATAATACCTATTATATATGTATAAATAATAATATATTATAATATCTCTATATATATAATATACAGTAGGTACACTTATAAAATAAAATTAAAATAAAATTAAAATAAAATATTGTTAACACCCAACAGCAAATGTAATGTTATATGCGCAAATGAATGTTATACGCGCATATCATCGTCTTCGCATACAGTTTACATCTGAGTCCATCCGTGACAAACAAGACGATTCGTATTATAATACGGTCATATTTTAAATTTTCAATTGGACATTTATTATTCTATATAATATGTAAATTTTATTATCATAATCGGGCTTCTGTGTTATCGATATCATGTATATTTTTTTAAGTATCCTAAACAACGTCGATAATGTAGCTCCCACTTTGTCTAGTCTATATATTATGTACATTATATATACAGTGCACATATACCCAATCATAATATTTTTGAAGTTTTATACTATACACGTGTTACTTTTTAACTTACAGCTTACAATAAGGATAGGGTTTCTAGCATTTTTCTAATTGGATTTTATACCTAATAGTGTATATATTATAATATATACATACCGTTCCTATAAAATAATAACTGTAAATATTGATTTTGTCTAAGTTTCACTGCTTACACGTTCGAAGATCATGTCATTTTAAAAATAAAATTTTTCATCAATATATTTAACTAAGTGAAATTGTGAAAATCAACAAACTCAAATAAAGCAAACATCGGATGAAGTGCATATAACTTTAAGAGAGCATTTTTCCTTATAAACAGACAATTTAAAACTAACAATTAACAAATAAATAATTTATAATTAATTATACGTAATAATACGAACAAGACAATTTGTATTAATATATTTGCAATTTCAATTGTACATTTATTATTTTATAGATTGATTATAATCTTTCGCGCTAGACGTGTGCTATACACTTTACAAAATGTATTATCTTTTTTATGGTCTATTTATGTTAATTAGATCTGATAAAACTCTCGATGAAACTTTTATCATAATATATATTATGTACATAATATAGTGTATAGGTATAAATATAAAACAATGTAGATTAGCTGCAGATATATGTTCGAGTTTTAAATATTTAATTTGTCAATTAAAATCCTAATTATTATGATATATCCAAACAGTCTATAAAAAATAATGTTCAATTAAAGAATTATATATAAAAGTATGTAGGTTTAATATATATGATTAATAATTTATTCTTATTCAGTATAGTTATTTTATAGTTTTAATCATTTCTTCGTAAACTAATTCTTCCGAATACACAGTTTACGGGTAGCATCAGCTTTTTAGTTCTATTATTATTAATTAATTTTATGCTAAAGTTTTCTTCAACACCTACTCATACGTCATTATAAACTATAAAGTATTGAAATAATAGTAATGGGGGTTTTTTTTTAAATAAACTTATTGATTGTATTTATAACTGAGTGTTCCGAATTTTAATATAGCTATGCATGTTTATATAATGATAATATAATATATTACACTGTATTGTATTGAACGCGTGAATTTATGTCCCTATACCTACCTATAGTTTTATTTTAATAAAATTATAGAATTTTGATTTGTTTAATTCGTTTAATACGGTAATTTAGATTATAGTGTCCCATTTCATCCCACAACGTTGTACGTTTGTCAATTAATTTACGACAATATTTATTAACAATATCGGTTTTATCCATTATTTGATCATTTTTATTATTTTTTTATTCACCATTATCATATTAGTGTACCTGTTTACTATATATAACGTTATAGATGGTACACGTTTTTTTTCGGAAAGAAAATTAAGAACCCCCATCGAGTCATTTTAAACCAACTATTCGCCGTCGGGTTTCACACCAGAATGTATTCTTGTAATCTTGTATCGATCGTTAATATAGATATTTATTGTGAGCCTGTGACACATGCCTAATAACCATAATATTCATATGGGTAACTTTTGTATCCAGAACGTGACGTGATACTTAATTTAATTTTACACTCCGAACATATTTTTACAATATTTTTTAATCTCCATATATAGATAGGTATAGCCGACAGCCCTATTATAATATTATTTTCGAAACAAATAGCTTTCGTAATATGTTGGCTTATCTCTGTCTCATTATAAATTTTTATTTTAACCCGGTATGCCTATACCAATACGTATATCTGACAACTGTGCATATAAAGTATCCATGTCAGAAGAAAATAATATAGTTGGGTAAAAAAAAAAAAAAAAATTTTTTTGACTGTAACCGCGCAATAGCAGTTATCTCAATATTATAATTATTATAACTTATATATATTTATTATGTTGTATAAAATGTACAATATAGGGCTTAACGTAGCTATTGGTAAAATTTTCTAAGTTATGACCACCGAGATTCGGAGTGGAAGCACAATATTATATATGTATATATACCCACTGTGATCTTCATAAAGTATATAAACGTACACAGTATGTGATTATATACGTTTAAAAAGTATATATGTGATCGTTTAAGGCCTACTCTCAATTGATATTCTCGGGTACGCCACCACTCTAAACTCTACAGGACAACTTCAATTTTGAATTCCAATCGTACCGTATATACAATCAAAACGTATATACATTCAAACTTGGTCGGATTCATTTCATATCACATTCTCGTATATGTATCGTCTGCACGGGCCAGTTAACGAAATTAACCGACACCGGAAATTTACCACGGACAATAAACACGCGACGGCGTCGAACGGCTAAGAAAAAATATTTAAAAAAATATAAACCTTTTTCTTATTTTCGATAGCGCATCGACTATTTGAAGAGACTGGCCGGTCATATGTATAATATACGCGCGTGCAGTGATAATGGAAACGGTTGTCATATTGTACATATATATATACGTATGCAAGCTATCGATAAGGGCTCACTTGTCCTAAATCAACACCCGCCACGAGGGGAAAACATGTGCGCACACATTACAATAACCCGTTGTCATCTATCCGGTGTCCACGAAGGGGCTCGGTCTTTCGGCTGCTGCAACAGTGACCGTCATTCATGCATTTCCGGTCTCGTGTACTCTCGTCCCTTATATTATATCATAATATATTATATAATAATAAATATAATAATCTGTTCGATTCGGAAGATCAGCCCACAGATATTTCTGTCTATGTGTATATATTTAAAAATACAATTATAGGGATTGAGCCATCGAAGTTCAAAGTCATATATATATATATATATATAGAAACAATACAGAGATTCGTTACATATTATGTAAGGACACAAATTACGATTTCTTGCAAATAAAATACAATATAATATAATTATATAATAGAATAATGAGAAATTAAGACATATATAACGAAATAGGGGTTGACATTGGTCGACATAGGATATTGGAAGAAAACGAAAAATTAACTTACATGTCATATAGTTTATGTAACCGACGATCGGGTTCATAAGGACGTACAAGTTTTGACACTAGAACCGTAGAATATCTGTAAGATAAGGAATAAAGTCTAAGTCGATGATACGAATAGTAAGAAATGTAGTATGGTCGTACTATCATAGGGGTAGATTAAGAATCTTTAAAAAATATTTACAGAAAACCTCGGAAATAATAAGAACTGAAATTTACTGTATTATATTATTAGGATATTAAAAAAATGTTCGTCTTGAGTTTGTAGAAAAAAATTATAAAAATAACGATATGAAATTTTACGAAACCGGTCGACGGTGACAGTATATATAATATAATCCAGTTTCGTAAAAGCACACCGTCGGCCGAATAAATCAACCACGTGCGTACTATGTACCCTCTTTTTTGTTTGCCCCTCACTATGCGATTGAATTATCGCCGGAGGCCGCGTAATTTACCGATACGTTGAAAGATTTATCGATCATTACACTAGTTGTCTCGCCTTAGCGGTAGCAGAGAGAGGAGAGGATATTATAATATATTGTGTACAAATATATATACGTATATACATATGCTTTTGGATAGGTGAAAGTATATATTATATTAAGTATATCGCGATGTTTACGCAGGTATATATATACACGAGAAGTCTAGAATATTAAGATAAGTGGAATTTCGCACTAATGTAGAATGTACACACGTTTATGTTATTAAAATTTCGAATTTAAATATTAAAATATACTGCAATAACGCTATGAAAAAATTTCTCAAACATTATTTACGACTGTCGTATTACACTCGTGCAGATTACGCAGATATTGTATATAATATCACATTTTGTATATACAGACCACGTGATTGACGTACAAGTATGTTTTGTTTTCTTTCGAGTTGTCTGTCGAAAAATTAAAATAAACATATAACACAGTCACCTCGCGTTATAATTAAAACGTCTCGCCTGTGTGAAATACTAATAATAATAATAATAATAATTGACAAACATCTGCGTAGTAATACGATGTTAAATATCGTTCCGGCTGTTTAGCGTCGGCTGTTTGAAAAATTAGGCAAAGGGGTTGAAAAACGCCAGATGCCCCTTCCCGGCCAATTTGCGCTACTGTGTTTACGTTACGTCAATCTCAATATACGTATACCGCGTACCGGGTAAATGGTTCGTGGCGGCCGACCTTTGTGACACGGATAGTGTCAACCGCGGTATATATGACAAAATCGTCTCGTGTTCATTAACAAAAAGTATATACTAATTTTTCGGTCTTATGATTCGTGAACTGTCGACGTACACACCCCAAGACCTGTACCACGTGTGTATTTAATCATTATTATGTCTTGTACGTGACATTAATGTTACGATTAACCGTAGTAATATTTTGCATGTAAAAAAAAATTCAATTTCAGTAAAAAATATAGGTACATACTTTTTGGTTTTTTTTTTTTTTTTTTTATGAATTTTGATGAAACATTAGAACAGAATATTATTGACAAACACGCAAAGTCGATTATCGGAGAAGTTTTTTTTGTTAAGAGTACATTTTCATTAAACCATAAGAATTCATTATATATATATATATATATATATTATACATATAGATAAATTAGATATATACTGTAACTTTTACTGTTTTGAACTAGGTGTACGTGAATAGACCTATAGCGGTGTTAGGATGTAAATTATTTTTTACGATTCTAGAAAGTCATTTTAAATATATACATATATATATGAGTATTTTACTATTGACATGCATTATGGTTATCGGGCATCGTATATTTTTTTTTACACATTATTTCATTTTGTGTGACGTATTCGTAATTTATCTGTTTATAACGTATACCAATAAAATAATATATACTTAGTAATCATTATAGTGCCGTGTTATATAGCATGGTTTATTGAACTAGATCCAACGAATTTCATTTCATATTTTTTCTAGAATAAATCTTAATTCCTATTAAATTATTCTACAATATTATACTTACTAAATCATATAGTATACAGAAGACAGAACAGCATGAATTAGGTACTTACGTAAAAAATGTCATAATTATTTATTTACGGAAACAATGATTTTTTTACAGTATATTGTAGTGTGTAATCTTCTAATCATTATGACTAATTAATACGAGTATAGTGCAATTATTAATTATGACTAAAAGTATTAGGTACAGAAATGATATCATAATCGAATAAGGATTATATTGTTAATTTCATTGTATTTTATAGTAAATTACTAACTCCTTATCCCGTTATGCTAACTATTTGATCGTCATGAACTCAATTTAAATAAATTTACGCATATATATGTGTGTGTTTACTTGTTTTCGAACTGTTAAAATATCAAATATCAATTAGCAAAAAATATAAACAATTATGATTAACCCGATACTTTATATCTTTATGTCAAATAACGGCGTACTATCGTTATTATTTTTTTTTTTGTACTTAAATATTTTTCTTAAATGTGACCATCTAGAATAATTTGTTGAATATAAATTATAATTTTTAGAGCGTTTACCTATAACTATTCTATATACCAATTTATATCAAAAATACATTTATACCTACGGTCTACCGTCTATCATTTTATACCAATAAACGTGTAGCCAATAGCTAAAAAATTTAAAGTATATAATAATAATATTTACAATAATATGAATAATTTTTAAAAGTAAAAATTTACAACAATTATCCTTTATATATACAAATATACATAAGATATACATATATATACATACATGTTTTATACCAACTTAATATAAAAATGAGACATTACAACATATAACTAGTGTCTAGACTTTATAGAGCAAGAATTATATGCACTAATCCTATCGATATCTATCTATAATATACAGTTAAAATTACGGAATTAAGTAATGAAGTTTTTTCTAATATATCTAAAAACTGAGTATATTATCAAACTTTTCAATTTAAATTGGTATACAAAAGTCTTTATTTATTAGGTATTTATCAACCATTGAACCATAATTGTATAACGAATTTACATATATTAATAATCGTATTTTCAGTTCTAATATCTACTATTTTTAGTGGAGCTATATGATAATATTGATTTCATAAACGCATAAATAGGTACCTATATTCGTAAGTTTAAGTAAGACAAAATTATTATTGCATTATATTGATAAGTGGTAGTAGATGTAACAGATATTTATTATTTTTAACGGATAATTTTACGTTTTACACGTTGGTTTTACCATTGAGTATACTTACATTAATAAAATATGTTAAAATAAATAATCTCGAGTTAGGTTGAAAAATATTATTATTTTAATTTTCCACAATACAAAATGGTGTTATTTACATTTTTTACCTAAACGTGCAAAAAAATGTGGATGATAATAATAATTAGGAATTCTTCATCAACTTTTTTCTAATTTTGCCAACTAAATTCTGTACAATTTATAATTTTCCGACTAAATTCCTAAAGTTTTCTTCGAAACGACGGGGTAAAAAAAAGTTCATCAACATTCTGTTTTTGCTGACTACAATCCAGGGATGGATGGTGTCACGCTAGTTTCATCCCTGATAATAATATTTTGTTAGTGGAACTAACGCTATTATGGCTGTTTATGGTTCATAATAATTTACATGATCAAAATTCCATAATACACGAAATAAAAGTTTATAATAACATTCACTTGCATGTACGCTCTCTACTGGATTAACCGTAAAAACTACAATACTGTATTTAATGGGATTCTTCAATATTGTTCCCTTAGAAAAAAAAAAACGTTTTATACTGCGAAATGAACCGATTAACTTTTAAAAAAAGTTTCCAATAAACCGATTTTCTATTTGCACATATATTATATGAATCGCGCTGATTTCAGAAAGGGGACATGTCCAATTTTTGGCAAAATGAGTTAGTTACGCCACTTTGTTCCTAACACCTAGAGGCATGTTTAGTGTTACATGTCCTGCAGTTGCTTATGAGATAAAAATCAATATTAAATAATAGTTAAAAGCAGAAAGGAGTCTTGTCCAGAAAGACATGTCTCATTTTTGCTCTCACAACGTACACGTACATCTATTGATTATGGATAATTCTCCCGCCAATTTTGTGTTTACTCTGTCGATAATGAGCTTATTATAGCTTTTATCGTCATTGATATGTTTATTACTTTATACTATATGCTTCTGTATATATCAATAACTACCTCGCGATTCCTGAAAATGTAAATCGAGTGCAGAAAGGAGACGTATCCAGGAAATAAAAATGGCTGCTGTGGACATACGAAAATAATAAATTTGATCCAAACATGTGATTTTTCTCCGTAGAAAGGTATTAGAAAACTTGTATACATTTTTCAGAATGTTGGGTATATATGAATTCGTTGTAAACGGTTTTTTTTGTATCTCACGTAAAATTTGATTTTCTGAACTCTGCGATTTATATATGATGCACACGGGCGTATAGGTGTCGACTTGAACGATAAATATAGAAAATGCGAAAAATAAATGAAATTGTCGAAAATCGTTGTTTAAACGGACCGAGAGCGATACGCAGAGCCGTAGCAAGATTGGATAGCGTCTTTGGCAAAGAACCGAATTTCCGCCCTTTAATTGCGGTAATATGGAAAAAAAAGTCGTCAACTTTTTGGAGTTGCGCTCCAATTCCTTAAATATGTGCCTGGTTGATAAGCGGAAAAAAATACCAAAAAAAGTCATCGACTAATTTTCACAACATTTTGTCCGTGGAATTTTCACCCGTTCAATCTTAGAAACTATATTTTGAGGAGGCTATATAGACATTACACCGAATTTCGATTTTCCGTCGGGCCCTTGGCCCGGGTCAGTTTCGCCGAGCCCTTATTGGCACGGCTCCGGCAACACGTTTACCTATATTATAAGGTAAAACGTTTCACGCGCACGCGACACGGCGTAACGGTGTCGCGAATACATTATCTGTTATTATACCGGCGGCTGTATCATTATCATACTGCGGATGTTCTCCGTGCGCCCGCCAATCCAGCGCTTTCGCGGGCCCGACCTCGTCGTGCGAATCGTCGCCGCTCGAGCCCGCATTATCATTATGGCGTACGTCTTTGTGTGGCGTACACGTTATACCGTGTTTACGTACGAGATTTAATTTACCGTGGAGTTTTCAGCTCGACCGCCGGCCGCGGCCGGAGCACACACACACGACCGGAACGCGTCGGTCCAAGCCTATTGTTTTCGGCCAACGTCGTCCGGACGGGTCGGGCGGCCGACGATATGACTGCGACAACTGCGGTGTATTACAATGCATATTATTTATTATTATTATCGTGTGTATATATGTCGTCGTCACGTCGATATCATAATATTATATGTATACGATGCACATTGATATTATAAGGACTTGAAAAAAAAAAAAAAAAAAAAAAAAAAAAAAAAAAAAGTAATAAAAAAAAAATAAATAAATAAATATATATA